>CAKNWU010287863.1:0-11595 GCA_932072015.1 Andricus quercustozae
CTAAAAATTACAGGCCAATAACTTGTCTGAACACACTGTATAAGATCTTCACAGCTATCCTAAATGATAGGATTGTTTGGAACATTGGATCTGTGTGGCGAGAGATGTACGAACAACGTGGCTCAAAGAAAGGCGTAGCAGGATGTCGGGAGAACCTGCTCATCGATAGATGTGTCTGTAAAGACGCAGCATTCTATCACACATCTATCTACACATCGTGAGGTGCATCTCTATGCCGATTTGGAAAACCAGATTTACTATCTCATCTGGAAAACATCGCGTGATCACGAACTGTGACAACTTTCAGAGAGGTGTGTTTCAGGGCGACACCATGAGCCCTCTCCTCTTTTGCCTCACTTTATTGCCACTATCTCTCGCACTTCGCCATTCTGAAGAGTACCTCTGCGGCAAACCTGGAAATCGAAAGCATAAGGTCACTCATGTATTTTACATGGATAATAGATCTTAAGATCTATGCTAAAAATCAAGAGAAACTACATCTAGCTCTAGACATTGTGAAAGAGTACATGCAAGAAATTGGAATGGAGTTCGGGTTAGAAAAAAGCACCAAGGTTTATTTGAAGAAAGGAAAACTTCATGGCATCCAGGAAGACCCTGAGCTCGTCGGCAGAAGCGCTATACGACACCTTGGCGCTGGAGAGACCTATACATACCTGGGCGTGCCACAGAGCCGCATTCAGGACGTGACATTTATAAAGGATACTCTCCGATGCAGATGCAAATGTCTCATCCAACGGATTTGGTCTTCCGAACTGTCGGCGAGGAACGAAGTATCTGCAACGAACATTCTTGCCGTCCCGGTAGTACTCTATTCATTTGGAGTGGTTCCATGGACGAAGGACGAGCTCAGATCCCTCGATATCGGGTCCCGAAAGGTTATGCACATGAACCAACGTATGCACCTTAAGTCTTCTATTTCCCGACTTTACATCTCATGCCGTCAAGGTGGTAACGGAATACTAAATCTTGAATGTCTTCACAACAGGATTATGCTGGGTACAGCACATATAGTCGCAAATGTACAAGACCCTCTTCTTAACCCGTTAACGGCCAAGAACTACAATTTTTTAACTTATGTTCAAGCCTCATTCTCATGACTGAAAAAGAGAAATTTCCAAACAAAATCCATGTTTCCTTGTCCGCGGTTCGAATGGAGTTTGTTCCAGTAGGAAATCCAATATGGCGCCAAATTTGGAGAAAAGTACCTAAAAATCGGAAATTTTTTTTCCATAATTTTTTTTCGAGCAAAAAGAATATGGGGACTCGATCCTAACTATGATCAACGGTATTCGGAATAGTTGAACTGCAAGAAAAAACTTGTCTCACCGGTCTCGAATAGCCATACTCTTCGCAAAATGGCGGATCCATACCCTTCACAAAATGGCGCTTCCGAAATAGCGGACATGAAATTTTGAAAACTCTACGATTTTCGCACAACTCTGTACTTGGGGATTTTCGGGGTCGCTGATTATGCATTTGACATCGAATTTTTGAAATTCAAAATGGCGGATCCAGTATGGCGGACATGAAATTTTTGAAACTCTACGATTTTCGCACAACTCTGTACTCGGGGTTTTTCGGGGTCGCTGATTATGAATTTGACATCGAATTTTTGAAATTTAAAATGAATGATCCAATATGGCATCCACCGCGTACTCTAAATAGGTAGGAACATAACGTCTTTTAAGTTTTCATTTGTTCTGCATCAGAACAAATGAATAGCCCTTCAGGCAACGTCGGGTCGTTTGTATCGGATCTTCATTTGTTTCGTGCACTATATTCAGATCGAGTTGTAAAAGACACTGTCAACATTCCGTTGTGAAGTGATTGGACAAGTTTCAATACGATGTTTCTGGAAGACACAGTTATTTATTTTTACTACCATCGTCACGTCGCAAACAAAACGCAAAAGACGTTCTGTTACTACGTATGTGGAGTACGCGGTGGATGCCAAATTCATTATCAGCGACCCCAAAACCCCCCCGTACATAGTTGTGCGAAAAGCGTAAAATTTTCAAATTTGCATGTCCGCTATATTGCATGTGCCATTTTGCGAAGGGTATGGTTCTGCGATTTTGCGAAAAGTATGGCTATTCCAGATCGGTAACACAATTTTTTTATTGCAGTTCAACTATTCCCATCACCGTTGATCATAGTTAGGATCGCCTGCCAATACTCTTTTGGCTCGAAAATAATTATGAACAACAAAATTTCCTATTTTTTAGTACTTTTCTCCAAATTTGGCGGTATATTTGATTTCCTACTGGACCAAACACAAATGACTCTTTTAGACTCTTTTAGAGTCTGAAATGACTTGCGGCCAGTTCTTGTGTTATAAAGCAGGTAAGTATCGTCACACAGATATCGTTGCGGAAAATATGTGGTTTGAGAGGTGTCACATTTCCGCAGCGGCATGTATGCTTATTTCTTATTGTTTCGCTGTAGGCTTCAATTTCGAACAAACCATCCGGGAAAGTAGCATTGTCGAAGGTCAGTCGATTTCGCGAGAAACTGTTGCAGACCGCTTCTCTTTTTGTCGGGAGGTCTGAATAGTTGCTCTTGACAGTCACTTCGAAGAGGAAGGTCACATTGGAGGTGTCGGAGAAGTAGTGGAAATAGATGAGTGCAAAATCGGCCGTCGAAAAAATTTGAAAGGACGGATAGTTGAAGGATCATGGATCCTCGGAATGATTCACAGATGTCATTCTTACAACTATCGGTTGCAAATCTGTCCCGATAACAAGAGAGATCAGGCTACTCTAATCAGATTAATAAAAAAGCATGTAGCAGAAGGGACAGATATTCACACCGATTGTTGGAAGGGCTATGTCAATCTCGAAGATCATGGATTTGTTCACCAAAGTGTTAATCATTCCGAGGAGTTTGTGAATAGCGATACCGGAGCACACACTCAAAACATCGAGTCATGTTGGCGGTAGTTGCGACGATTTCTCTCACGAGGAGGAGTGCACAAGAGCAATATTGCAGATCACCTCGGCGAATTTTTGTGGCGGCGACGGCTCAAGAAAATAGATTCTGATCCATTTAAAGAACTAATAGCGAATATTAAAGTATGCTACCCTGGCCACTGATTATAATCAGAATTCTCAATTAAAGTAAATGCAAATATATTTCGCAATAATAAAATTTAAAAAAATAAAAAAAAATTAATGAAAAATATTACAAAATTTAAAAAAAAAAATGTTCTTCAAAATACTCCAACCTTCCCGCGGTGAAGAATGTGAGTAGGTGCCAAGCCGAAACCAATGGAGATACACTGCAAAAACAAAGATCTATTGTACAGGTAGGTGGATAAACAACATTATACATGTGATCAATCACAGGGGTGCCTTTCCGCTTCCACGATAGGCTGGCAAGGAGGTCCTGTGTGAACTAAGTTCTTTCTATGACCTGTCACAGGGGTGCCTTCCCGCCCCCGCGATAGGCTGGAAAGGAGGTCGTGTGTGACTTAAGTTATTTCTGTGACCTGTCACAGGGGTGCCTTCCCACCCCCACGATAGGTTGGAAAGGGGTAGGGGTTCGGTGGTTGCTGCCATTAGTGGCTTAGATAAACGACAAATCCATGATTTGTATGGTTTCTTCATAGTTTTACCATGAAAATCGCTTTGCCGACAATTTTCATTATCATATCCGTAATCAGCGCGTCAAATTACATAAATATAAAAAGTTTCAATAAAATCAGAAAATGCAGCTATTCGGAACTGTACCCAAAAGGCGTAGCAGGCTATCGAGAGAACCTGCTAATTGACCGGTGTGTCTGTAAAGATGGTGCAGCCCATCAGAGCGACCTGCCAATGGCCTGGATTGAATATCGGAAAGCTTTCCGTTCAACCTCTCATAGACTTATCATCTTTCTGTTGGAAAGCTTGAAGTGCATCCACACATAGTGAGATGCATAGAGAGATTGATGCCTCTTTAGAAAACTTGATTTACTACCTCATCTGGAAATCATCGTGTGACAACGAAAAACGTCACCTTCCAAAGGGGTGTCTTTCAGGGTGATACCATGAGCCCTTTGCTTTTTTTCATCACACTTTTGCCTCTATATCTCGCACTACGAAATTCTTCTGGATACCTCTGTGGCGACACTAACAATCGCGAGCAAAAGGTCACTCATGTATTTTATATGGATGACCTGAAGATCTATGCCTCTGGATAAAGCAAACTTCGAACTGCTATAAATATCGTCAAGAAGTACACAGTAGAGATTGTGATGGACTTTGGATTGGATAAATGTGCCAAAATTCATCTGAAGAATGAAAAGATTGTTGGCGCTCTGAAGGACCCTGAGCTTGTGGATATAAGTGTTATTAGATATTTTAACACTGGACAGAACTCTACATACCTGGGCGAGCCTCAAAGCCTTATTCAGGACATAAAATCAGTTAAAGAATATCTGCAAAGCAGATACAAGCATCTTCTTCGGCAGATTCGGTCTTCAAATCCGTCGGCATTGAACAAGGTATCTACGACTAACATGCTTGCCGCGTCAGTTCTACTCCACTCGTTTGGGGTGGTTCGCTGGTCGAAGAACGAGCTTACGGCCCTTGATATCACCACACGTAAGATCATGCATATGCATAAAAGCTTGCTTTTAAATTTGTCTGTTCCGCGATTATACATCTTACGACGTCAAGGCGGACGCGGACTTCTTAATCCGCAATATATTCATAACCTAATTATTCTAAGTGCAGCTTACATATCCGCGTAGCAGGATGTTTCGCTTCTGAAAGTCGAAGTGAAGAAAGCAAACGTTGAAAAATTCCACCAAGAGCAACTCGACAAGAAAATTCACGGAAATTTTCACATGAATGTAGAAAAAAACTCTCTGTCGAAGAAGCAAACTTTTGCTTTTTTTAGATCATCAGGGCTTAATTCAGGTACAGAAGGTTTTATTTTCGCATACCTGGATGATGTCATTTCCACCTTAGTGTACCGTGACCGCATTTTATGTCAAGAAGTTCGCAGTGATAGGTGCAGAACGTGTCCTGCACACGCAGAGTACCTGGACACTTGCGAAATGGATTCTTAGGTTGCTTTGAGTCCTCAAGACACAAGAGGGTTTCGCCGGCCTTTCGTCGTGATTTCATCATGCCACCCATCTCACGGTCGTGAGACGTGGCCATAAATGTGATTTACTGCAGTTCTACTTGTAGCCGATGTCATTTTTAGATGGAATTTGCTGCCAGTGGGACCCTGTGGTGGTTGTTTATCCTTTTTTCTTAATCATATCTCATTTTTAGCAGTACTTTTTACCAAAATGCGTGTTTGTATTTTTGTATTTACATGGTGGGCAGTAAGTTCTACCATACAATATCCACAGGTAGACAATTATATATACACTGCCGGTATCTGCAACAACAAAATTATCGATATCGGCAATAAGATTTTTGGATTTTTTTTTTAATTATTTAGGTTTTATTTTGAAGAATAAATTTAAAGTTTTTAATTTTTAAAATAATTTGAAAAAGAATCTTAAAGATTTTAAGACAATTTTTTTAATTTTACAGTATTCAAAACAATTCTAGGTCAACTGAATTATTGTATAGGATATTTAGAAGTTTTGAGAAGATTAAAAATAATTTAAATCATGAGAAGATTACAAAACATTTAAAACAAAATTTAGATTTTTGAAAATTTCTAAAAAATAAGCTTCCTGAAAATTTCGAAAAGTTTGAAGAGAATGTAAAAAAAATTCTGAACATTCCTGGGAAAATTTCAAATGATCTTTTATTTGAAAAATGAATGCTTTTTAGAACCAAATGTTTCAATTTGGCAAGATCACATAATTTTATAAAAAATATAAGGAAGTTTCAGAGATATTTAGAAGTTTTGAAAAGATTAAAAATAATTTAATACTTTAAAAGGTTTAAATGATGAACGAACGCTTTTGATAAAGCTAATTCAGTACAACATTTCGAGCTTTTGTTTATCCTTATTCTCGACGGTCTGGAAGCCGAGATCAAAATCGTACCGGAATTAACTTTTCTCTGAGCATCTGGACAGGATGAGGTTAGACAGCCATACCGATTTTTTTATATGATAATACATAAAATTACACACAGGAAAACCTTATGTTAAATGCGTTTATTCGTGTTTCTAGTAAGAGAAGATTTGATATATACAACCAGGCAAACATCTGAGAAATAACCTGGGATTTTGAGGGCGAAAATTAGTAGACTCCCATTTTATAATAAACAATTGAATAAACTATTCTCTTGAATTTAAAAATTATTTTAACGGCAATTATTTATTTTATTGATTTTTTAATTATTCCCAAATTGTGTTTAGTTTAGTCACGAAATGAAAGAATTTATTACAAATACTTGAAAATATGTTTAAAGTTTATTTGAATATCTTCACCAAACATTTCTTTGAACGAAATTGACTCTTGCTGAACGTAAACACGATGCAAGCAAGCAAGTAAACTTATTATTCGTGCATTTTTCTTGAAGACAAAAAATATGAAAATGTGTACTTTTCTTGGGCCAATAAGCATAGCGGAAAGTCAACGACAATTAAAACATATTTCATATAAGGACCCTTATAACCAACCTTGCAAGTTTTCGGGATGCTTAAATAAATTATAACATTTTTTCCTTCAAAGAATTGGAACAATATGTCGAGTGTCTCAATTTTTAAAATTCCTCAATATTTTCAATTTATGAAAAGAATGTAGGATTTTTCAATCCCATTTATGTAACAAAAATTCATTTTTAGATTCCTTAAAGTAAAAAAAATTCATTTCCGAAAATTGTTCCACAATTTGGTTTTGTCTTAACCTTATTTTTATCCTTCATAATGTACTAATACTTTATATAATATACTTAACTTAAATTAGTTTTATGTAATATATATATACAAAAGGAAAAATTTACGAATAATAAGTTTACTGCTTTGCTATCATTGTGTTTACGTGCAGCGATGTGTCAACATCATTTAACAATTGAAAATAGTACCTAAAAATATTTCAATATTTCCAAAAATGGCAAAAATAAAATCTTTGCAAAATATATATTTAAAAAAAAAATTGTTTGAACAATTTACATTCACGAGTATTCTTAGAGAAAAAGTTGGTACTAATTTTGGGAAACTTTTTGGGAAATTTACATGAAATCTTTCGAATCTAGTGTACACGCGTTTGAATCTTTCAAATCTTTTGAAATATTTGTGAAGGCTTTTTTAAACCTTTTGAATCAATGACATTTTTGTGAAATTTTTAAAAAGGCTTTTAAATATTTTAAAATCTAAGAAATATTTTGATATCTCTTGAAATCTTTAGAATTACATTATTTTCTAACTCCTTGAAATTTGGTGTACCATCAAAAACCGAGTGGTCAACCCCTCGAAAAATCCGTTGTATGGTCATGGTTTATTCTAATTCTGAGAATGAATTAACTTCGAAATTTTCAACTAATAATTTTTATAATTTGTAAGTTTTATATGCCAAAAAATGTATACTTTAACATTATATATTAGCGCAGAAGAAATTAAAAACTTATAGAATTATTCACAATATTAAAATCTGTTCATTGTGATCTATTTTGTGTCTGAAGAAGTCTTCATATCAACTCTAAATGCAAAATCCTCTGTATCATATTTTGATTTTTGATTTGACTACTACACTAGTTCGAATTTTGTAATAAATAACGGAAAAAACTATTGTCAAATATACAAAATTATTTTTTGATGGCAATTGATTATTTTATTTATATGATATTGTGTAATTATTCTCAAATTTTATTTAATGCAGTCACAAAATAAAACATGGTATCCCAAAAACTTCAAAATGGATTTTAGTATATTTGTTAATATGATCATAAAATTTTTGTTTTGAAGTCAACAAAGCAATAACATTATTATTCGTGAATGTTTCCTTAGGAAAAAAAAAGTTAAAAATACTTTTAGATCCATTTTTTAGCCTCTTCGGCAACGATTTAAAATGTAAAATCATACAATCTAACGTTTTAAACATAAAAAAGAACATTATTCCTCTTCACACATAAGCATAGCAGAAAGTTGAGAACAACAAGAAATATAGAAATTGCGAGTTTCTTAAAAAATCCATTTTTTAAAAAGCGATTACAAAATATCGTATAAATAAAATAATTAATTGTCGTTGAAAAATAATTTTTGTATTTAAGACTATAGTTTATCCTATCATTTACCACACCGCACGTGTAAAATGCAAAGGTCTTTTGTTATTCGTGGTGCTCGCCTTTGGAACAAACTACCTATAAGTGTTAGAAATGCACCTTCACAATTTAACATTAGAAAAGTCCATTTTGGTTACTTATTTAACTTATCAAATCCTACCCTCGAAATTACACATTAGCAATATGTAATCGTTGAGTTTAATACATATATAAGCATGCACAAGAATGTATTTACTTTTAAACATTACTTTTTAATTGTAATATGTATCATCTCTTCCTTATAGGGCTACCTAACCCTAGGAACTTTTCATGAATAAATACAAATACAAATAAAATTCATATTATACTGGAAAAAAGTCCAAATATGATATAGAGAATTTTGAATTTAGAGTCGATACTAAGGCTTATTCAAGTAAATATTTTAGTGGCATTATCAACATTTATATTAGAGGATATGAAATTGAAGAGTAATGAGTAAAATCTGTTAATTATCCTACAAAGTATATTCAGTTTATTTTCACAGTTAGAACAAATAAAGGAATATTAGTAAGTTTATAAAACTTTTTTACAACTTCGAAAGCCTTTTGAATTTTTTTTGAATTTTTGTCAAATATTCTCCTGAAATTAATTGAAAAAATAAAAAAACATATAAAATTTTTTGAAATATTTTGAAGCTTTAAACTATTTTAAAAACTTTCAATACATTTAAATATCTCTTATACTTATTCAATTTTTTGTCAATTTTTAATCTAGCAAAATTGAAGAATTTCGTTTGAAAATCTTCTAGGTACAATATTTTTCGAAATTTTAGGAAATCATTTGAAATGTTTTGACACTTTTTTCAATTTCCTCTTAAAATTATTTTTTTTTTTAAATTAAAAAATAATTTGAAATTGTGATAGGAATCTTAAGAAAATATTTTTATCCTCTTGAAACCTTTCGAGATTCTTAAAAAAGCTTTTTTTTTAATCTTCAAAAATTTATTCATTTGTTTAAATTTCTGAAAATTCTGAAAATTCTCAAAAAGATGTACAAATTTTCTTGAAAATATTTTTTAATAAGACGAATAGATTTTGCTTTGATCGTAACAAATGAACTAAATGATCCAAAACAGTATTCAGGAATATTTCCAGCTTCTGCACTTAAGATTCATGCATTCTTCTTATATTTTCATAAATATTAATCCCTTTTGTCAACAATTTTCGAATCAATAAACATTTTTTCCAAATATGTTTACATAAATGCACATTTGTTAGCACATTTCTCCTAACTTATCATGTTTTCTTCAGTTTTGTGTTGGCCATGTGTACCCTTTCTATTGGCTAGC
This sequence comes from Andricus quercustozae, assembly GCA_932072015.1. NCBI lineage: Eukaryota > Metazoa > Arthropoda > Insecta > Hymenoptera > Cynipidae > Andricus > Andricus quercustozae. The sequence continues at coordinate 9,526 of CAKNWU010287863.1, forward strand.
CTCCCCCTCTCATTTGGTGAATGCGCATGCGTTGGCTCAATACTAACACTACAGTCGTGTATATACAGCGATGATCAGGTAATGTGTGATTCCAGAGTTGATGGTAGGGGATAAGACGACAAGAGCAATGCACATGTGTGCATCTTTTGGAGGTTGGTCTTCCCACTTCCCACTTACAAGTTTATAAGGTATATAAGCCCCGACTAACGCAGAAGAGGAGCTAGTCAGTTTTGCATTAAAATGACTGTTTCGATTATCGCCATCCTTGCACTTCTTTGTGTGGTTCTTCTCACTGTAGAATCTGCTCCTCATCCTCCTTTTCCTATTGAGGCTCCGTGCACGAGAGATGCTCCATGTTCTCTAGCTTGCTGTCCTAAGTATTACTGCTCGGGTAAGATTATCACAATTTTTTCATAATTTCAAAAATTACTTTTAAAAAGTAAGTCAGTAGGAATCTCTACTGTCTACTCCGCAGTCGCTTGGTTGGTCCCAGTTAGTCTCAGTTAGTCACAAGAAGTCTTTCTCCCACCACAACTCTGTTTTCTCCAGCTGCGCGGCGCGGCACCAATAACAAATTCATAGATCTTTTTTGAGTTCAAGATTTGTGCCAATTTACCTTTTTACGTATCTTGTATAGTTTGATCGCAAAATGGAATTTTTTATTTTTCATTATTTTTTTGCGCGATAAAAATTTCAATTGTCGATTTTTCAAGAAACTTAAAAAAGTCTCATAACAATATTGTAGGGTGTTCAAAAGGAAAAATTTGTCTTCTTTTGAATTTTTTTCATATCGTGCGTTTTTTGGCTCATCAAAAAAAGTCAGAAGAATATTTTGTTCGCCTTTTTGATTACTATTAACATCCGTCCATGAAATTTTTCGATATTAAAAAAAGTGTTCTATACAATGTTCAAAGTATGCTCACTTCTTGTATTTTTATGCAAAATTGCTGCCTAACGAACTTGACCTACATTTTAGGACACTTAAAGAGTAAACCTAAGTCCAATCCAACAGGTTAATTCTTTTGAAAGTTATTGTGATAACCAACTAAAAATCTACACATAGACAGAATAACAGACAGGTAGACAGACATTTTGTAAAAATCTGTTTTTTGGGTTTAGTGGGTCTCAAGACGTGCACATTCCCCAAAAACGGGGGGGGGGGGGGGTCGAATTTAAAAAAAATCTAATACCATATCTGGATGAGAATGCAATATGTACAAGCGGTATATTAATTTTCTTAACCTTGATGGTTTACCCTGGACATAAAAGTTTCCGAATTCATCCGACGGTTAGGGTAATCGGTACAATGCTTGGCAACTTAAGGAATTTTTTCAGTTTACCAATTTGTAAAAAACACTATGGGTGTCGATCAAAATTCTAAAATACACAGACGGATAATAAATTGTATAGAGAGTTAAGTTACCATCGTAACTTAAGCGTTAAAAGTATCAGATAATTTCAAAAAACACAATAATTGGCCACGATGACATAGTGATTAAACTAGCCCAATTATTGTATGAATGGCCACTAAAATGTGGAAAAATACAATTATAATTGAAATTTTTGGCAATGAGGATTTAATAAAAAATATTGTTTGTGGCAGTTGCGAAACGTTGATTTCGTTGGTTTGTGAAGGTCGCATCATGCGCTGCCGTCTCGTAATTTCACACTCACGAAATCAGTCTTCTTTCGCACCTATCACACAAATAATTATTTCAGTTGGAAGTAACCTCAATGCACCGAAGAAATGCCATTAACCAGTACGCGTACCAGAGCCAGGTTAATTCCTCGTCAGTGTGATGCAGAGAGAAAAGTTATAAATCTTCCAGAATTTACGACGTGGCAAATCTATAAATTTCAATTTTAATGTGATGCATCTTTAAACACACTGTGACTTTCCGAAGTAATGTTATTCAAAATAAATAAGTAAACAAAATTAAAACAATCCTAGTCATTTCGTCAATTTGGCTTCGTTGAATTTTTCAATCGCTACTTCCTCTATCGCACTGGATGGGAGTGTTATTTATCAGCTTTCAAACTGCCATCACTCCCGAACTGATTACGATACTT
>CAKNWU010288202.1:2944-13704 GCA_932072015.1 Andricus quercustozae
TGAAATCCTATAATTTTTGTCAACAAATTTTTTCTACAACTTTTCAACAAATTTTTTATTAACAATTTTTGTTTTAATTTTTTCCAACTTCTTGTTTTTTAAATTGTTCTTCAAACCATTTTTTTTCTAAAAATTTTGCTTAAAAAATTTCTTAAAAAAAATTTTGTTTTAAACAATTTTTTCGAACATTTTTTTCAAACTTTTTTTAAACAATTTTTTTCACATTTTTTTGTTGTTTGGCGCCCACTTTTACTAATTTTTCTTCGTTTGATATTTTGTTTTTCGCGTTATAGGCCATTTTACAAACTTTTGATAATGACATCAAATGTAATTTTTAATGAGCATTTAAAATTTGCATCGACGGAACTTAAATATTTTATCCCGTACTGCGACAATTTTTTCAATAACAAATTTTTTTAAAGTTTCGTGTGACGTTTTGCGTTTTAAGTGTTTCAGACTATTTTTAAATGATTAAGAATTACATCAAATGTAAATTTTTCGGAACATTTACAATAATTTATCATGAAGATAGAGCTTAGCATTTTTTTCTTAAAAAAATGGAAGTGTCTACGTGTACGAAATTTCGGTACGAAGATGCATATGTCTGCACAAAAATCCAGCTATTCGTACCCAAATTTCGGTCGCTTTGAAATAATGAACCCTATTATATCCGACGGCCGGCTCATACTCGGGCCAAGGTTTGACCTACCGTCGGGTGCATCAAGGTGACTTGTGGCTAACCGAATGCTGTATCCAGAGTTAGACCGACCGCATTCTTGCCGTCGTACCGACCAATCTGCCACAGTTCATCCGATGGTCGGCCCAAAGTTGAGCCAGAAGTGGGTCGACAGGCGGCTTTTCGCCCGCAGTCGATGTCAGTTGCTAACGTCGGTGGGACCATGGCAGCCTAAAAACACCTTAGTCGGTCCAACTCTGGTTACCGTATATCGGTTACCAAAGCTGGGCCGACTTTGGGCCGCTGGTTAAGCTTTGGCATCCGACCGAATTTCGCAGCTGGGTAGGATTCCTGATGGCCTTTTGGCTTTGTTGAAAAAAGATAGCTGGGTTTTTCCAGACTCCCCTTCAGGGCGTGCTGGTGCAGATTTGAGTCTCTTATTTGGTAGGCCAGCCTAGAGCCCCAGGTCGAAGAACTGGCACAGGAAGGCTATTCGTTCCCCAAGAGTAGCACAAACTCCATACCCTACACACAACAAGGAAAGGTCAGCTGCACATGAGGTTATTTTAGGGGTATCTTATAAAAAGAGGAAATATTTAGGTTTGGTGTTCTTTTGGAACATCAGTCTTACTCACGTTATTATCCTGGGTGCTCAAACGACCCTAAGTATAAAAAGCCAGCTGGCCCGCGGTGAAGTTAAGTCCCACTTCCGAGGAAATCCAGCGATATCTATCCGTTGACCGTTCTAGTATTTGGTCTTGCGACGAGTGAGTCCTCAATTGTCGCAATTCTCTCCATATACTGCCAACGCGTCTTGGTCCCGCTGGTCTCCCTACCCTCTGGCCCTGTGATGCGCACCGAAAATGATCGATTTTTCCTCCCGCACCTGATGACCTACATATTCGCATAATTATTCATGTGGCTTGAACTGTTATTTCTATCCTGCTTATAATTATATAAATATAGAGACGCATCCAACAGTTTCAATGCCCCCAAATTAAGGAATGGTTTAAAGTTTTTGAAACATTACTCAATTTATTTTTTTTATTTTTGTATATGTGAGCTTGCGGAGATTGCGGATTTAATGTTTTGGAGTTTGACTTTAATTAAATGTGTTAAATGTGAATTTATTTTTAGTGAGAGAAGGTGAAAGAAAAAAATAATTTGGTTTTTGTTTCATGGTCCGGGTGTGTAATGCCCCCCTGAACAAATGTTTTTTTTTCTTTTTTCTTTAAGTGTGCAATTGTTTAAATTCTCTTCAGTAATTAAGTTTTTCTTCGTTTGTTATTTTATTTTATTCTTGTTCTTCTTCATCGTCTCGTAGATATGTGACATCACCCATGATCAAAGAATAAATATTTCCCCCTATTATCTGTCCGAATTATGCGTTTGTTACACGATAAATAAGCAGTACTGTCATCGAATATTTACATTTATTCAGAAGTGATATAGTAATTTGTCGCCCGTCAACGTACTTACAAATTTTAAGAGATAATTAAACTTTTCTTTCACGCGACGTTTTGGTTTATTTTCTTGTTTAAAAAGACTTAAAATACATAAGGAATAATTATCGCACAAACGTATCTCTTAATTAAGTAATATTAAATATGTTTTCCTCTTATATTGTTACAATAATAAAATAAACGGGTCCGATTTGAATGCGTTGCAGAGAACACGGGATTTTCACATCAAACTTCGCTCGTGCCACGATTGCAGCCAATGAGAGCGTGGTACCGATACCAGGGTCTGATTGGCTTCGCTCACGTCAAGCTGGTAGCCAACCAACATCTATTCCCATTCTAGCAAACATGGTTACCGGCTGCCGCGCGGGTTGGCTCGCGCGCATCACAGCAGCGACCAACCGCAAGCCATTCCCCACCACGTCCTACCCGAATGGCGCGCGCTGACCAGCGGGTTGCACATAAATAACGATGCCAATCGACAGCCTTAGACGACGCTTCGAAGCTCAACGTAAAATTCAGCAAGCACCCGATATTGACCGACTGGCGAATAGTCGCCAACATGTCTACCTGGGTTGTGCAATGTCCATGGTGTAGAGCAGTACCGCTGTCTCACTTAACAAAGAAGCCCACTGCAGCAGCCTTCCAGCAGACCCACTGAGTCGAGCCAGGGTGGCTCAAGCCTCTAAACGGCTAGGAGGCCTGATTCATTTTGATTTATTAAATAAAGGTTACATTATTTTTAAACCTGACCCTCTTCCCCTCCCCTAGGTATAATATTGTAGGTCATCAAACATGTACTATTAACGTAGGTTTAGGAATATTTTTTCGTTTATTTCGCAATAACCACACTCATCTTATTTCCTAATCCTATTTAAGTCGTATTCTTCTTTTCTCAATTTATTCTTTGTTGAATTCCAGCTTCGGTGTATACCTTTTTAGGTCTTGTGTGCGGAACATTCCCTTCTTTTCGTCTTTTTCTGGATCCCATATGATGAATGTTCCAGGCGCCACTTTATTTTTTATCTCAAATGGTCCGTCATATATTTGAAGGAATTTGGCTAATATTTTCTTGCCCTTGCCGGATTGGTTACAATGGTGTTTTGTTTACCTGAATTTGAATGGGTGTGAACTCGGTGGTTTCGTGGTGAGTCTCATTCATGCATTTTTATATTATGCGTACCCATGACCACCAAGAATTGTGTTGGTTGCGATTAAAGTTCTAAAGATCCTGGACAGTTCTCGGTGTATCCTTTCCACTATGTTGCTTTGTGGGTGTCTAATTGATGAGAACAACGCTTGAATACTTTATTCCTTTAGTTTACTCAACCATTTTTCGCTCGTGAACTGCGTTTCATGGTCTCTCACGATTTTATTTGGCTTCCCATATTTTGGTATATAGTCATTGAAGATTCGTCCAATCGCTGTTTGCTTTGTACTTCTTCTTATCGGATATAACCTTACGAATTTGCTGAAAGCATCGATTGTGGAGAGGATGTACTTGTATCCTCCTTTTGAAGCTGGTAATGGTCCATAGAAGCCGATAGAGAGTGTTTCGCCCAGTCTTTTTGGCATGTAACTTTGCATTTCCGCGTAATTCGTGTGGTTCGTAATCTTATTCTTCTGGCATAAGTCACAGCTAGCTATTCGTCTTCTGATGACCTTTGCGAAACGAGAATAGTGAAAATATTCGTTCAACATCCTAAAAAACTTTTGAGCATCTACATGTCCGTAGAGCTCTTGACATCCATCAATTAACTCATTAATGATTCCGTTTGTTAGGCATAATTTCTTTTCAGTTTGCGTTGTCATGTATATATGAACTGCTTTAGCCTCTTTCTCAGTTCAGAGGATGGCCTTTTTGCTATTCTGTATCGGCAATGATGTTTTTCTTTCCTTCGCTGTATTGTATTTTGAAACAATAGTCCTGAATAGCCATGATCCATCTGGTTAATCTTCCACTGACTAATTTGCAAGTTTTTAAGAACGTGAGAGCTTTGTGATCCGTTCGAATGATCAATTTTGCACTAAGAACTTAGGACCGGAATTTCATGAGTACCCATACGATCGCAAGCAGTTCTTTTTCTGTTGTGTAATAGGATACTTCCGACCCTTTCAGTGTTCAGCTGGCGAATGATATTGGGAGATATTCTCCATTTTCCGCTTATTGCGCCTAGCGCCGCATCGCTTGCGACAGTCTGCAGATAGAACGGGCTACTAAGATCCGGATACATGAGTATAGAAAATTCGGAGAAAAGACCTTTTACCTTCTTAAGAGCGTCCTCCTTTTCGAGGTCCCAGATCCATTTTCACCCAACTGTCAGCAGGTGCAGGAGTGGTATGATTTCTTCCACGTGATTCTTCGTAAATCTGGTAAAGTAGTTCATTAAACCAAGGAAGCCTTTTAGTTCTTTAACATTTCTCGGTTCAGGATATTCATGAATCACCTTCACCTTTTAAGGGTCTGGTTTTATTCCATGAGAAGTTAGAATGTGAACCAGGAATTTTACCTATTGGTGAAAGAAGTTACATTTTTGGAAGTTCACCATAACATTATGATTTTCCAGGCGTTTGAAAAGGATTTCTAGGTGGTTTATATATTGTGCGTTGTTTTTTTTGTTTGTTTTGTTTTTTGTTTTTAAGTCCATAGCATGTCTTCTATAAACGTTATTACAAAATTCCATATTCCCCTCAAGACTATATCTAGACCAGGCTCGGTCAACTCCCGTGTATAGAAATGGCGAAAAGTAGCGCCATCTGCGATCAGCCAGAGAACTACAGACGCGTGCATGTGTTGGTCTTTATATACGTATATGCCGCTTCCTTACATGTGTTGAATACTAAAATATTTCAACAAAAAAAGAAGAATAAAGACAAAATGAAGGAAATAAGAAACGAAAAATAGGAAATTAAATATAATTATCATTCTATTTCCCATTTTACGTTTCTCAATCACTTCATTTTACCTTTATTTGAAGAATTGCAGTACAGAACTACATAACCAACAAAATCGCATTTGACAGCAAGCCAAGCCAAGCCACAACAAACAATTTGCCGCGCACGCGCTTTCACCCGTTGGCGTTGAAAGTTTACGCCATCTGCGATGGGCCAGAGAAGTAATATCGTGCCCCGCAATGCCTCTCAACCCGCGCGCCTATGTCCTCACTTTTCGCCATTTCTTTACACGGGAGTTGACCGAGCCTGATCTAGACACCTTTCGAGCGCGGCCGTGCTTGTTTTTAAGCCAAATGGTGTGACGAAGAATTCATAGCATCTACGTTCATGGAGAAAAGCCGTATATTTCTTAAAGTTTGGATGTAGTAGAGGTATTTGCCAAAATCTACTAATTAGATCAAGCGTCGACATGACTTTTGTGCTCGTAGATCTTTGAAATAGAACTTCCGTCGTTTCTGCGCATTCGTAGTCGTTTGTCATTATTTCGTTTAATTTGCGTATTTGTCGAGGCAGATTCAAATGGATCAGTCTTTTTTTTTGTGTTATCACCATTGGATTCACGTACCCGCTGTTTAATCGTCGGATTAGTTCTAGTTCGAGGAGAGTTTCCAATTCCTTTTTACTTTTTCTCTTCAGTTCATGGGTATCGGATATGTTTTCATAAGGAACGGTCGGTTGTCATTTATTTATAGTTCATGTTCGTATACATCAATCCTACCAGGAATTTTCGAAATAAGGTTTTTATATCGCTGTATGAGCTTGAAAAATCTATCTTTTTCATCTGCGCTTAGTACCGTGTATTTAGCTACTTTTTCTCTAATTTCATCGTCGGCCAGAGCGAACTTATTTTGACAAATAACACCCTTGTATTGTTTTAAAAATCAATCTTACTTTTCAATTTTTTAAAAAGGTCGATCCCTATAATGCAGTCTTTGTTTAGTTTTATAATGCAGTCTTTGTTTAGTTTTAGGAAGATTTCATGGTTATTTACAAAATTCTTCTGACACGCACGTAACCTCGCTACCGGTATCAATTAGCGCCAGCGTTCCAACATTTTGTACTGTCATTTGTAGTACTGGGCATTTATCTACATTTTTCGATAATTCGTTATGCTCATTCTCTAGAAGATCACTCCGCATAACTAGCAGGAGAGTTTTTAAAAATTATTTTCCCCCGGATTCGCCTCTATTATATTTATTTCTACCAAATCGAGGCTCGTGCATTTCCTGAATCGTTTAGACCACTTGCAGTCTCGCAATTAGCAAACTCTTCACGTAGACAGCGGACGGTCTTGTATATAATGTTATTTTTGGTACTTCCATTGCTAGGATTATTTCGTTTATCATTTTCATGATTGTCTCCTATTTCTAACTGTCCATTACCTAGATTCACGAGTGCATGCCTATTATAGTCGCGCTTGTATATGCCATCTTCCACGGTGCCATTTGAGTACTTGGGAATTGTCGCATTTTGATTTCTTGGATGCGACGGATTCTGCTCACCAGACCATTCGCGTGTTCGAACTTTTGAGGCCGATCACCAGAGGGGTTATTTCTGGGGTCCCTTTTTCGATATCCCCCGTATTCTTTGTCGCTGTGATGCCAATCTTGGTATCCGCGGTTTTTATCTCCCTGGTAACCTTTATTGTACTGATTTTGATTTTCTGGGTGATCATTTTCGCGTTATATTCTCACAGCAAATATTGACGCAAATCCCTCTCAGACTTTTACAAACTCCTGTGCCCCACCAGGGGTACCAGTTGTAACGTTATTGAATGTCTTATATGCGTCATCATTTATTTTTAATTTACTAATACTTTCCGACGTAGAGTTGAGATCCAATATTTATCGATTTTACCCAAATTTTCTTAGATTTTACTTTTTTCGAGTTTAAATTCTATGCAAAAATTGCTTTTTTTAATGTAAGTTAATAGTAATGTCGCAATTTAGAATTTTCGTAGCAAAATTGAGGATTGCCGAGAATTTTTTATCTGATTTGCTTTTAATAAACTCTGTCCAACAACTCGAGACCAATTATTAAAATTGGGTCAAGTTTGGGAAGAACATTAAAATTAACCCTTGCCACGCTGTTGTTTAAACTAACTAACAGTGATACCCGAGGAACAGTAATGGGTACACCATTTTCCCCTGGACGAACTTCGATATGCTGTTTTAGTATGCGCAAGCTTTTGAAAAAAATAATTGAAAATTAAGAATTCTTGACAAATGTAACTCTTGATAGATCTCAACTCAACCCCGGCTGATGATTCAAAAAACTTAACCTGATTTCGATTACGACTCATTTCATCAACTAATGGCAATGTTTTGGCGAATTTATATTTTTTCCTTGGATTATGGGATCATAGGAGCGCCAAGAAAGGAACACGTACGAAATATTTTCTTATTGCCTAATCTGAGCCCTACCGACTTTTTTCCGAGCATCCAGGATTTTTTTTAATTTATTTCCTCCGAATCGCCGTAATTAAAGTTTCCTCCTATCAAGACTTAGTGCCATGTCTTCGTTAGGATTTCACCTTAGTTTCCTACTTAAAACCCACAATCCTTCAGATTTTTACGCCTGGCAGTGGACTTCAAAATTTAATCCTTTCATATGGAACGTTTTGAAGTTATCGTTCGAATCTAGGATTCCATCCTGGGTGTTTGCTCGCATCAAAGGTTTTCTAGACTCAAACGCGAATCACGGAATAAATATTGAGTCAGTATTTCACAGATACTCTAACCTCATGAAAATTCAGATCGCACAAGCCCCAGATCAGAGACCTGGTAGAGGGTGCGATTAGGATTCCTGATTTCCTTTCGCTTTGTTGAAAAAAGATAGCCGGTTTTTTCGAGACTCCTCCTTAGGGCGTGCTGGTGCAGATTTAAGTCTTTTCTTTGGTAGGTCAGCTTAGAGCCCCAGGTCGACGATCTGTTAGAGGAAGGCTATTCGTTTCCAAAGAGAAGCACAAACTCCACACCATACACACAATAAAGAAAGGTCAGATCCATATGAGGTTATTTTTGGGGAATCTTATGAAAAAAGGAAATATTGAGGTGAGGTGTTCTTTTGGAACATCAGTCTTACTCACGCGCGGTGAAGTTAAGTCCCACTTCCGAGGAAATCCAGCAATATCTATCCGTTGACCGTTTCACTATCGATCTTTCAATGTCTTCAAAAACTGGTTAAAATGTATCAGTGGGTTGCACCGGTGTCAACTGGCACTCTAAATTTATGATCTTCGAAATCTATTATTGAGTGAAAATTGGTCGCATCCTAATTATCTGCGTCTCAATCTAAATATTCGGGCGATGTTTGGTTTCGTTGGCTATTTTTCGCCTTAATTACGCACCGTTTGCGTTTTTCTAAACTATAGTATGCGCACAATCGCGGTGGAAAGGCCTTTTTTCCTGCCATTGTAGCATGTGATGGGTTGCGCGATCTATAATTTAAATTTTGATGACTAAATTTTAAATTCTAGGCGTCCTGAGCACTTGGTTTCCTCTCTTATCTCTATTTATTCTGTTAATTTTTATAATTTTTCTTATGTTGACGTTGATTCCTAATTTATTATCTTTATTTTTGTCTAACTAAATCTTTTCTTCTGCGTTATATAAAAGCGATGGGTTATGGCTTCTAAAGTACAAAGTTAAAAATACCTATTTTAAACAGTTTCTATCTCTGAAATAAGTTAATACACACCCAAATAACATAGCTACACACTCAGGGTGCCAAGATCGAGACGCCGGAAAACATGCGCCATCAGAGAGTTAAAACACAATCAATATTCTCGTTTGATTTTTCAGCTTCCTCCGAAAGTTCTTTAGTTCTCTTCGCAACACTTTTATTTCCCTCGTATGCTGACAACTCATCGCAATCTGTCCATAATTCCGCGTTATCTTTACTTCATGTCTTAGCTTGCTGTACTTATGGATCTTGGTTGTACAGGTTGCCGACAAATTGCTGTTAAGTCTAGAAGTAATGGCGATGATGTAGACTCTTCCAACTTTTGTCTCTTGCATCACGATATCGGATAGATTGGCTCAGATATAATGATCCGTCTGGATAGTAACATCGCAATGATTCTGTTAGGAATCCTAGGTTTAGGGCAACTTGTTGATGTACAATGCCTACCACATCATTATATCTGTACGTATATTCTCTTCGAACCATTATGCGACAACCGTCAATAATATGCTTAATGGATTCGTTGGTATCACCACATAATCGGCATCGGTCAACCATGTCTTTATTTAACACTTGTTTGCGACCATTTCTGGCGCTAAAAACCCTGTCCTGAATCGCAACGACAAATCCTTTTGTTTCTGGAATCAGGACACTCTTTTTCAGCTAAATACTGGAAGCCTCACTATTCACTTTATGTTGATCTAACGTTTCGTGGTGCTCGCAGTGGATGGCTTTATATCTTCATTGCGTTTCAAATTCCTCTATGGTTTCTGTCCTGATATTCAAAGCCTCTTCTGAGAACGAATTCAAGAGTGTGTAATAGAGATCCGCTTTAAGGCCATGTGACGAGTGGGTCACGTGACCGGTTTCCTACCTTACCGACACTTTTTTTTATTTGTAAACTTATTTTCACACGAATAGCCTCATCGAGTTGAAAATTTGGGATAATAAATAAGAAGCACTAAGAAATGCAGCTCTGGTCCTAAATTTTTATAATTATGAAAAAAGCAAAAAAAAATTATTTACAAAAAATTTTTTTTTCATAATTATACAAATTTAGTGTCAATACAAACAAAGTGTCCGTAAGGTAGGAAGCCGGTCACGTGACCCACTCGTCACATGGCCTTAAAGGAGGTGTTATAAAGCGCAATATCTCACTTTGATGTAAAAATAGTCTCGCAACTGTATAATTTGTTACTTACACCGTTTCTTTAGATCTGCAACGCCCTTATCCCCTCTGTATTGTGGTAGAATTACTCTTTCAATCGCTGAATTACTGAATTACTTATTATTATTCTTGTATTTCTATTTTTTTTTAATTTACTTTTGCTATTCATTTAGTTTAAAAATCCAATCTAAAATTTCAACTTTTATACCCTTCCCTTATACAATCCGTCTTTCCAAAGTGCATACACGACGTTTATTTATCAGGGTCTGTTCCGCACTATTTCTAAGGTAAATATTCAATTTCGTAGATTTTAACCATCAACAACAAATTTCTCTTTTCGAAAGCAATTAAACAAAATATTTCAATTGCACACCTATAATCAACATTGATCATTTTAGCTTTTATCATGAAATTCCGTTCTTGAATTGAAGGTATTTTGGGAATAGGAATTCATGGGTTTATATAGGGAGGAGAATATTTACAGAGGAATGGATGCCTTGTGGACCCCAAGCGATTTTCAATCACTTCTAATTTCTCTCGAGAGCAGGTTGAGATGTTTTTCCTCTGGACCGTTTCAGAATGTTTCAAAATTTCAGCCTGTGAACCTGGAGTTGCGATGGCGTGACACGGAACTAACTGGTGAATGATGCAGGTAGCACAAGCCTAATTTCCTGATGGTGACAATTTGAGAATGAGACACTTACCTGGGCATTTCCCCTGCCTTGGCCCGCAGACCCGTGTGTACCGTGTGTATCATTACCAAAAAGACTTTTATCCGAGTAGATGAAGTTTTACAGAAAAAAGGTAAATTCTAAAC
>CAKNWU010288252.1:1145-17001 GCA_932072015.1 Andricus quercustozae
ATATGTGGAAATCGTATGCACTTTTAGAATAGACTTGAAAAGTGCATTTTCAATGTAAGTATATTGAAAGCTTTTTTTTTGCATTTCCGTATATTAAATTAAAGGCATTTTTTATGCGTCCTGAAAAAATCCGGTTATTTGTATCGAAATTTAGGTCCCGCTATTCATACTGAAAAAATCTGGCTATTCATCTTCTCCAATTAGTTCGTGTTCCGGAAAATGAAATTCCCTTTTTTCAAATCAGTCAACATTAACCCGTGCCCACGGGCTTTTGAAATTTATATGGGATTTTAAATGGGAAAAGGTCAGTTTTCGAAAAAATGGGAAAAAGAAGTCGTTATTATTCATTTAAAATTTTTTTTCCATTAACCGCCTTGTATTTTGCTTGGAAAATGTCCAAAAGAATGCAAAATAGCAGTTTTATGTATAATTCAAGCTAAAGACGGTATTTTTAAAAAATGTATGCTTCCTCATAGAGGTAGCTTTGTAATGGTAACATTTTCCAAAAATTTTTAATTCATTTAATGAAACCGTCTTTAATTTACAAATGTCGAATGCAATGTTATAAGTAAGTGTCCGGATATGTGTGTGTGGATGTCACACTTTTTTGTGAACACGATAACCTGAAAACAGTTGCAGATATATTTTAAAAATAGGTTTTTTATAGCAAAACTTTTTTCATGCTCATAATTCAAAGCTGATGCAAGAATATAAAAAACTTCTTGGTTCGAGACGAATCGATTGACCTATAATATTAATACTTTTTATTAAATAGTAAGAAAGTTATCGTAATTTATATTATATTTAAAATCGATTTTTACATTAAAAATTTTTTCATTCTCATAATTTAAAGTTGATGAAAGAATAGAAAACATATGTTGATTCGAGACGAATCGATTGCTTTATAATATTCAAACATTTTATTGAACAGTGAGGAAGCTATGGCAATACATGATATTTTAAAAATCGGTTTTTTATGGTAAAACTTTTTTCATTAACATAACTCAAAGTTGATAAAAACATTTTTTTTAAATCCTTGTTTCGAGACGAATCGATTGACCTGCAGTATTAATACATTTTATTAAAGAGTGAGAAAGTTATGGCAATTTATATATTTTTGAAATCCATTTTTGTAGTAAAACTTTCTTCACTAACATAATTCAAAATTGATGCAAGAACGGAAAAGATTCCTTGATTCGAGTCAATTTTTTAAAGAAATCTTAAAGCTGGGAAAGGGATAGGGTACAACACAACTTTTCCCTTCCCTATTCCAGCTCGAAAAATTAACATTTCGAATACAAAATTTGATTTGTCTGATTTTTCTGTGTGTGAGGATGCAAATACATTTGCTCACGGGAAGCAAAGTGCTCGTGAAATGAGCACCATATAATTATAAATACAAACAAAGTAGAAACACTCGAGATCGAATTCACAGCTAGTTTAAAAATGAATTGTGTTTATTCGATAAGTCACAAATCACAAGTTTCAAGTATTTTTATAATGATTTTTAATTGTTTAAACAATTATTAGTTGTGTGAACAATTATTATGTGTCCAAACTTTTTTTCAGTAAATCTTGAAATTTTTCGTGATCAAATATACTGTTGATGAATATCAAATATAATTTTTTTTTTACATATTTTTGGCAATTGTTTCAACAGTTTCTATTAGTATGATTTTTTTCCACCTAATTGTGAAACGTTAGTATTTTCTCGAATTATTGGCATAATTAACGAATTTTAACAGTAATATTTTTGGTTTAAGAAATTTGAGAATTATCATACAATCTTAATTTGTTTAGACCATTTTTCCCCCGTAAATCCTGAAAAGTTATTATTTTCTTAATGAAAGTTAAGAGTAATATTTTTTGTAAAAATAAGTTTGCAGTTATTTAAACAATTAATCTTCTAGTTCCATCAAATCTCTTAGACTGTGTCACTTGTTATGCAATATTTTCTTATGTAAACGAAATCGATCTAAAAAAATACTTATCTACAACATAACTGAAAAAATTATTTACAAAATCATTATTATTTAAACAATTAGGTTATCAATTCTGAGATAAAAATATACTGAATGATAAGCGACATAGTGTAAGAATTTTGAAAGAAGCTAGAATTTTCCCCACCATTCCTATATGAAAAGGTGCAAGTGAATGATTAATAATTGCAGGTGCATGAAGAATAGCGTAAATTACTTTAAATTTAATTAACGCCGTAAGGGGAAAAAACTTCTTAAAAAATAATGATTTTTAAGTATTTTCTAACAGTTTTCTGTTGATACAATTAATAATCTCTACACTGTATTGTAGAGATTATAATATGAGCTGTTGATCACAGAACGTGTTACCGATCTGGTTGACATGCGATCTTAATGTTACAACTTTAGTACTAATCTTATGAAATTATTGCCAAGAAGAGACAGCAAGGGGGTGGCAGCAAGAGATATAGAGAACAAGAGAAAGTGATAATTATACCTGGTAATTGCGCAATTCGATGTAATTCAATAAAGCTCTTACTCTACAGTCAAACTGGAGATGCTGATTTTCGAATTGGAAGATTTATTAGAAATATTTTATTAATATTATTATCAAGATAATTCTGACAATTCTGATGACTTATCTTGATCATTAATAATATAATATTATAATTTATTTATTAATTATATATTATTATTAATATTATTATTATAATATTATATATAATATTGAAAATCATTTATTCTTTGAACCCACTAAACAGATGGGTGGAGAACAAAAATTCTTTTATAATATTTAATCCAGATTTAGAACTTCTAGCTTTATATAACTGAGGATGGGAATGTAAATTTCCACGGATCACGTTTTCTGGATTAAATTTATCCTCTCTTTTTTGTGAAGATCCTCTCATAGAAATTTATTTTAAGAAATAAAACCTCTTAGGGTTCTTACTTATTTTATAAATAATTTATCGACTATGTTAAACCCTTTAACTTGTTCTGTATTCACTATTTATTATTTCGAATAAAATGAAGCTTTCGTCCTTATTATTATATCTAAAAATAGTTGACATTAAAAATGTAATCGATAAAAATGTTCTTATGATAGATAATATATACATTTTATCAAACTTTAGATGAATCACCTCAACTGCGATAGAGAACAAGAATTTTCTTAAAAAAACATAATTTTATGGGGTATTCACGTTTATTCAACCTGTATATAGAAATTCCATTCCGTATAGATTTTCCATACGGAATTTATATTATGGAGAATTTTCTATAGAATCTTTTTGCACGTATTGTTTTAATATTTTACGAAATATGTAGATATGACATTTATAATAACCATAACAGTTTTGAAATACTATTTTTCTGAATCATTAGAAAATAAAAGGACACAGTTTAATGAATGAATATTTCACTTATTAATTACAAGTTCTGTAAAAATGTTGGCCTTCTCATGCAGTTTCCCCTTCATTATTAAATTAAACGTGATTACAGAGCGTATTCCTATAAAAGGACAAAACTTTACACGCACTAAAAGTCAGACGTAAGGTCGTAAGATTCGCCGAGAAGAGTGACTGAAAAAGGAAAAGCAGGTCGTTAGATGATTTTCCCTCGTTTATGGAAATCGTGTTCAATTGAGATTGAAAACGATTTTGATCAGAGAACATTAACATCGACAAGACGAATAACCAATCATTTCAAAATAGATGTAGAATTGTAGATCACCACAGAAAATAGCACAAATACAGTCTGAACGGTTCACACAGAATTATACTAGATTGTGTGCAATTTATTTCTTAAATTGTTTATAAAAAAAAGTACAGGCCGAATTCATTTAAAATCGGGCAGGCAGTCCATGCTCAAGTCACAGAATCTTGATTTCTTTCTGAGTTTGACAGAATTTCACGCTTTCTATGGAATCCATAAACGCTCATATTATTTTCGAGATTTTGCGAAAAAAAAAATAAAATCCTTTGCAATTTTTTTCTCTCAACAATACAATCTTATGGTATCATAAAACCCAAAGAATCTATACTCTCCCGTTCTTCTTACTTCATTATTCTTTTCTGAACACCTTATTAAAACTGTTAAATGAAGTCCTTTTTGGATTTTTATTACGCCATAAAACTGTACTATCGAGAAAAAAATAAATCTTAAAAAGAATTGGATACATATTTTCGCGAAAATCTCGAAAATAACGCGAGATAGGAAAAAGTGTCATGAAACATTTTTCTACATATTTTTTGGAGATACACTGTTAGAAATATCTGGTTGAATTTTCAACCACATGTGGTTGAAGTTTTATACAATTACTGTGGTTGAAATTTCAACCACTTGTAAATGAAATATCAACCAAACATGTAATTGAAATTTCAACCATGCAGTTGAAATTTCAACCACATGTAATTGAAATTTCATTAACGAGAAAAAAATTTTTTCGGCACAATTAGTGAATTTCAAGGCAATTATAATTTTTCAAAAATCTTAAAGAAAACCCATGAAGATTCCTGAAAAATACTGTGCTTTGAAATTCACTAACTGTACCGAAAGAATTCTGATAAGGAATCAGTGGGTTATTTCGTACGTTTGTGTCGTGTCATCCATGAGATTAACAAAGTGCATATAATATTCAGGAAAATAAGCAGCATTAAAGAAGATAAACAAAAGCTCTGTTGGAATTATATTAACATAATGAGTTGCGCGCCCAATCAAACTTTTCAACACTCGTTTTTGTAAACCTAACCTGAAAAAATATACAGCAGTTAGTACCAATAGTCTGAATGAAATTTTCCCATTATGATAATATTAATCCAACGTACCTTTTGTTTTCTTCTTTTCCTGAATATTATATCTCCTTTATTAATACAAACGTACGAAATATCTCCTCGTGGGAATTTGTCTCGTTGGGGTCTGGCCTGGACAGAAGTATGAGGGCGCATTGTGTATTCGCAAACGTCTTATAGAATTTTCAACTACATTTGGTTGAATTTTATTTCAACTCCGTGGATGAACGAGATTTCAACCACAAAAGTGGTTGAAAAGTGGTTGAATTTTCAACATATTTCTAACAGTGTACAATTCTGTTTCTTCGACTTTTTTCGCATCTTGTATCTGTTTGGCAAGTGACGTGAATTCTCGATTTTCTGACAAAAAAATTCTATTTATCATTTAAGATACTCTTTACATTAAGACAAATCTAGAAAAAAATCAAGAAAAAAAAAATCTGGGGTTTTTGAGTAAAATTACATATTGAATGTTTTCAGAGCCATCGCCACCATTTCGACAATTTAAAATTTTTTGAAATTTTCCAATGGATTTCGACAAAAAAACAAACATATTTCAGTTTCAAAATGCTTTTTATTTTTTGAATGGAAATCCACTAGTAATATATTAGAATATCAGCAGGATTTTTATTAAATATCGGGATATTCGTGGGACATTTTACTATAGTATTAGGATATCCTGTGGACATTCCGTACGGGATATCGTCAGGATATCCTGTCGCGATATCCTCCGGAGCGGAAATCTCAATATCCCTGGAATATGCCACGGATATCCCGGGAGATGCATGGGGCATTTTTCATGATGTCACATATCATGCTGAGATATCCTAGGGATATGCCAAGGATATCATTTTGTTGTGAGGGGATTCTCTGACTTGAGCATGGACAGTAGAAGTAGGGTGTCCTAAACAACTAAAAAAACCTTTAACTGTCCCAAAATGATTAAAATGATTCATTAATGTTAATTTTCTTAAATATAATAATTGTTTGCTAGGGAATACACATGATGGCACCATACGTTCGGGAATAAAAATTTGACCGAATTAGACCGAAAATACTACCCCCCTAAGCGTCAAAACTAACCATTATAGAGGTTAAAATATTATATTTATCTTGTTAAGTCATTTAAATACCAACGAATCAAAACAATGACGTATAAAATCTTCAAAATTAAAATATAATATTCTAACTCCTATAAAGGATAGTTTTTGAATGTAGTAGTTTTGCTTTAATTTCAATTTTTTCTGAACGTATGGTACCATCAGTTCTATTTCCTGGCAAACAATTATTATAGGTACGAAAATTAACATTAATTAATCATTTTAATCATTCTAGGACTGTTAAGGTCCCAGGACCGCTGTTTAAAATTATTTTTAAAGGAAAAGAAAAATATTTATTTTTTCATCAAATGGAACAAGTTTGGGAGGTGCGTCATAAAAAAAACTTAGGACGCCCTAATGGACAGCCTACAAATTTTCAAAAATTTTTAAATTTTCCTTGTGAAATTATTTTGTATGTACTTATAATAATGCACTATTTTTAAAATAAATACAATAGTCTTGAATGATACTGCAATGCTCCCCACCACCATAAAACTACTCAGATTATTATTAAATGATTATTAAAATGAATGCATGCTGTTTGCAATTATTGTCAATTACGCAGTTATCGATGTCTGAATGATCAATATTGCAGTTTTATATTCGATCCTTTCAGCACTATAAGAATAGTTTTAAGCGTAGTTAAGTAAAAAAGACTGAAGGTCAGTTTAGATTGTTTAGAACTACTCTAATTTGATAATTTGATAATTGATAGCGTGTCTTTGTTTGTTGAAATTTCTAATAATCGAAGTATTCCGATTTCGCTTACATATTGCTCTACAGTTAAATTTGATAAATAATTAATTACTTTGGAGATATAATTAATTTTATTGATACAAAATAATTATTTTGTATCAATAAAATTACACTGGAACTTCGATTTTAGTAATTTGTTTTTGTGTATTCCTAGAACTGATTTCCTTCGCAGGTTTGTGATAAGGGCACTAGCGGGTCCAAGAGAGAGGCGATGCTCATTCAAGCGTGCCAAACAGCATGAGGGCCGCTCACTTAGCGCATGAGTTAGCATCAGTTGAGTTGCATAAATCGATGTTCCAGTGTAATTATAGCATTCAAATAAATGTGTGCCTATTATTAGCATAATAGGCACACAAAAAGTGGCCATTGAACCGGACCACTACACCTATATGTTTGTTGGGTCACTGTATCCAAATCTGGTGTCAGATTTGCTCTACCACAGCAGGTTTTTGAGAAAATGAGCCTTTTTTGCCATATTTTAAAAACAACCTAGGATGCGA
This sequence comes from Andricus quercustozae, assembly GCA_932072015.1. NCBI lineage: Eukaryota > Metazoa > Arthropoda > Insecta > Hymenoptera > Cynipidae > Andricus > Andricus quercustozae. The sequence goes on from CAKNWU010288252.1 coordinate 8,270, forward strand.
ACCTAAAATTCTAGAAACTTCTAGCGCGGCTCAAATTAAAGGTTAAACCTTGTACATTCAACTAAGACTGTATTTCCGATCACTATTCTCTATGATACTTTACAAATTTACAAGAATATTTAATTATTTAAACAATTTGCATAAATAAATTTAGAGTTTGGCTATTTTTCAATGAGCAGGCTCAATTTTTTACGAGATCAACAAAAAAACTCTTTTCAATAACTATTTACTTCGATACTTTGAAAATTGACAGCAATTGTTGATTACTTAAACAATATTATTAAACAAATTGAGAGGTTGGCTATTTTTCAACGAATACGCTAAATTTTTGTTTACGTAATCAACGAATAATGTCTTTCCGATGACTCTTTCCTATGATAATTTTGTTGTTTATAAAAATTATTTGAATAATTAACAATTTTTGTCAATTTGTAAAGTATCATAACAAAAAGTCATCGGAATAAGATTTTCAGTTGATTCCATACAAAAAGTTGATCCTATTCTTTGGAAAATATCCAAACTGTGAATTTGCTTATAAACATTTTTTAAAGTTTTCTAAATAGCATCTTTTTTTAATTGGTCCACTACATTCAACTGAATAAAAAGTTAATTTCAATTCGAGTCAAGGAATTCTCACTATGGGAACCAAGCTTCACTTTTTACTATACTTACTGAATAGTCACTGGTTCAAACGAAGAGAGAATGGAATTTGACTAAAAAATCTCTAATCTTGAATCACTGAAAATCCACTAGGAAGCAGAAAAAATTCCACTAAAATCCAGTCGCATTTCACTAATGCAATAGAATTTATTGGAATCCAGCGAAAATCAGTGGAATCGAGTGAAATCCACACAGAAATTGAATGAAGAAATAGATATTCTCCTAGGCTTATAATTGAATGAAATTCATATAAAATTTTTGGGATTCAGATGGATTCAATAGAATTGAGTGGAAAATTCACTGTGAATCAAAATTAATTAAAGATAAGTAAAACTGAATTCAAAGTTAAATGAAGTACATAAATTGTATGAGAATACGTCGGAATTGAAAAGACTTTAATTAAATTCAATGAAATTCAAAGTCAGTTGGACTTAAGTCTACTGAGTTTATCTCAAATGAATGCAAAAGAATTTAATTATATTTTATTATTATCATTATTATTATGAAGCTTATTTTTGTCTCAGGCCAATATGTTACAGCCCAATATGTCGAAGGCATTTTTTGTTAGAATTAGATTTTTGAATAATCAGCACGGGGCTGTCCCGGTATATATAATCAGTCACGGACGCATTTTTGTAATGCAATCAAGTGATCTTATAAGAGTAGCATGCTTAATTTGACATATTGGGCAAGCGTCAAAGCCTGGGTTTTACCCCATCGTTCTTGCCGGGGATCAGGGAGTTTATATGAGAAAAGTGAGGAAGAAAATTGTACGAGCCGGCACAGGGGTCCCCGCGCCCCCCCCGGAGAGTAGATTTTTAGATTAATCTAGAATTCCCGTGTTGTTTATTTGAATAACAGGTTCGTTCCGCAACACTCCTCCGTACCATGTCACTGATCAATCTCTCTAGCAAGCATCCCAGGTGAAGAGCTTCACAAAATAATTACGTAAAGCTCTCCACTTCGGCCCATTAGTATCCAAGGTCTTTAAAGGAACATAATTCAGTCTTTTGATTGAATGGATGAAATGAATATAATAGATTTGAATTTATAGTTGATAATGAACTATTTGGCTGAAAAATGTTGAAGAAGTAACTTGTGGGTAGTAAATGTCATTTGTGGGTGTTGCATAAAAAGAGTATTGTGTTACCGTTCACATCAGCACATGCGATTATATTTATTATAGCCATTAGCCAAGTTGTTGAGTCAATTTATTGTGATGTAGCTACATAGGTTCTAATTAAAATTTAAAAACTAGGCAATTTTTAAATTTAAATTGTGCAATATGTATTTTTTTTAAAGAGCACTTGAGAGTAATTTACTGATGTGCGTAAATCAATCTTTAGAGACCCTATCAGTGAATAACGATAAACAGCTCTTCAAATGGTGAAGCTGTTTCCATATTTTACGATCAGAGCCTAATTTATTTTATCTCCTCGTATCGACTTTTCTTCAATCACTGTAACCCGGAAGGTATACTCATTCCCCTGTAAAAAGTGCAGCCATTAAACTCTGAAAAAGGAATCTTCAAACTTGCAACTAAATAAATTTGACTAGACTTTCCAGCTTCAGTAGTGGCTTTTTCTATTCAGATTAAATCAAATTTATTTAACTCATCTAAAAAAATGTGTTTGTTTAAATAGATATGCAACTGAGAATTATTGCATGTATAATAACCACACATATTGCGGTGAATCCCGGAAATAACCTTCACCGAGTTTAATCAAATGCAGTTCTTTGCACATCTATTCATTATATTTTCTCACTTTCAAGGAATCTCATTGCGTATTGTTTACGTTCATAAAGATTCAGAAATATCGAGTTTCATCGGTACCAAATCTTTTATTAGTATAAATTTTAATTGACATACTGGTGAGCATAATTATGTGCAATAAAAAAAATATAAACCCCGGAAATTATTATCTCTTTAAACCAGTCAATTGAATATACATCTCAATAGTCCACTTTTTAAATGTTCAGATTCTTATTCTATGCGAGATTCTATGAGGTATACCATTCAAATTTAGGATATGTTTTTTTTTCAAAACACGAAAAGAATTGTGCAGTCAAAACATCAAGTCGACATCAAGACTTTAGTTGCAAAATCTATAAAAGCCATTAAAAACCTATAATAATCAAAGTTGTGATTAACCACAACTACTTAACCATAACGATCGTTAAGAGAAACACGAGAAACATAAATGAAATGAATGCAGAACAAGTCGGCACAAAATATCATTAGCTTTTTGTACGTGCAATATGCACACCTGAATATTTCTCTATTTTAGATTTTATTTCCATTAAACGTGTTTCCTTTCATGGTTATTGCATAAAATCAACATAAAATACAATAAAATATCAATAATTATTCCAATTTTGATGTAAAATGTCAATAATTCTGTAGAACCGATTTTCATGTTTGAATGATTGATTAAAATGTCAAACAGCATAGAAACATGTAAAAGTAAAATTGAGACTTAAAGTAGAAAAGCACCCTTATTCACCCTAAAGACGAATAAAAGAATACTTTTATAGGCGTCAGTGATTCATTACTCTCAGCCCGAAGCAACATTTCTACGTCACGGTCAAAGTTAGAATAATAACTACTAAAGTAAAGGTCAATTTCTGGAAAATTTGTAAAGAACTGTAATGTTTTTCCTCTTCCTTCTAAAGTCCTATACAAACTCTAACGATTTCAGAAACTACCCTAAGCTCCCTGAAAGAACGTCAAATGCACCATTCATTTGAGCAACCAGTGCGGGACCCCCTTGTACACAAAGTAGGGTCAGTTGAGTGAAATTTGATCTATAATCTAGGGGATTCGGGCTTGATACATTATTTTTATTTATATTGGAAACGAAGGCAATACTAAATTGATGTTGAATACTAAATTATTGCACAATATACACATGAAAAAAAAACAATATTTTGAGGAGAGGGTACACCAAATGTTGAACTACCTTAAATATTAACTTTAGAAAGTTCCTAATTTTTTTCGCGCATCACGCATTATGAATTTCAAGTTTCTAAAAATTCAAATAATTATAATATAAGTTTTTTACATTTTATATTTTAATTCATCTGAGGTGAATGATTTAATTTGTACTTTCGGAACTTTCGATCTGACTGACTTATTATTAAACCATATTCAATCAACTTTTAGGACATGAAAAACATCTTTCATTTTCTCACTATGAGAGGGAAATTGTAATTAACTGATAATTTCATAGGCGACATTGTGTATTTTCATGAAAGAGAGTATAGGGTAGGGTGGGGCGAGATGAGCATAGTTGTCTTTTTCACGTCAGTATTGAAAATCTGCTAATTCATTGTTTGAAAGTAAGTCGTTATATATATTCTACAAACATTTTTAATTATAATTTTGCCAAGATAAAATTAAATAAAAAAGTATATGCGGAATTAGAAACGAAAATAAAACAGTAGTGCGTTTGGCTCATACCGCCCATGCCTGCGGGGCGGGATGAGCCAGGCACTGGGGCCGGATGGGCCACTTAATTAAATGACTTATTATATATTATTTATAAGTAATAGTATTGTTAAGTTAGAGTATTATAAAACAAAAACATATCTTACACATCTTTTTCAAAAATTTTACGGAAAATTTAAAGTAAATAGAAAAAAATTTATATCTACATGTCTATAATAACACAGCCACACAAAAAAAAAATCTTTTTTCGGATCTGGAGGTCAGACCATGTTGATTATATGCTTTTTGGGTCGCTGAATCCGAATCCGAGGTCCAAAAAAACCCAGCACGTCAGGGTTCTGACATAACCTCATAAAAACTCATAAATTTTTTTCAAGTCCGGGGTCAGACCATGTTTATTATATATTTTTGGGGTCGCTGAATCCGATTCCGAGGTCCGAAAAGCCCCAGCATGTCTGGGTCCTGACATAACCTCATAAAACCTTTTAATTTTTTTAAGTTTATTTATTTTGTATTTTATGTCAGAACCCTGGCGTGCTGAGGCGTTTTTGACTTCGGATTCAGAATCAGCGACCCCAAAAACATATAATAAACATGGTCTGACCCCCGGACTCGAAAAAAATGTGTATGAGGTTTTTTGAGATTACGTCAAAACCCTGGCGTGCCGGGTTTTTTAGGACCTCGGATTCGGATTCAGCGACCCCAAAAACATATAATAAACATGGTCTGACCCCCGGACTTTAAAATAAAAAATGTTATGAGGTTTTATGAGGTTATGTCAGAACCTGGACGTGCTGGGTTTTTTTTTACCTCGGATTTGGATTCAGCGACCCAAAAAAAATATAGTCAACATGGTCTGACCTCCAAACCCGAAAAAGAGATTTTTTTGTGTGGCTGTGTAATTGTTTTACAGAAATAAATATAACAATTTTTCGACTTACCCGTGTACATTGTCTCAGTAAAAGTTAAATTCTATAACAGTAAGAAAAATCCCAAATACTAGACTGGTCCACTACATGACGCTGAATTTCATATATACTGGGGTTTTAAGCCGTTTTTTTATATGTTTGCCGTATTTTTCAACAATAACAATGTTTTTCTCGTGTTTATAGCAATCCACGAGTTTTCAAACAAAGTTACTCAAGAAATATACAGAAAAACTGTGCTCTCTTCTGGTTGCCAGCAACTCAGAATATATTTTAATACGGACCCATAACAGTACAGCAGTTAAACTTTTTCTGAGCATTTTTTTCGACAAGATTAGTTTTTTATACGTTTGCACCATAATTAACACACATACAATAAAACATTGCATCTTAACCTACTGACTGCTACACTAAGAGGTTATGTTAATCCACAGGAAGAGATGGCTCAAACCGCCCCAGAACAGTTGCTCATTCCGCCCCATATGACACTTTCCAGTAAAATCAAAATTTCACCTATTTCTGTTTTACAATCATATAAGAATTTGTTGAAAACTTAAGGTTTAATAAATAAGCTATCTAAATAACCACTGGAAAAACATCCAATATGTGACATTCTGTGATTATTGGACTTTCTAAACAAATGCAAAATAGTAGAATACAGGTCTTAACATTTTTATTTTCCTTTTTTTTTCAAATTTAGTGCAAGAAACAGTCACAAAAGAAATGATAGATTGCGAGAAAATTGAGTGGCTCATTTTACCCCCTATGCTCATCTCGCCTCACCCTACCCTAACACAAAGTATGAGAAGACATCAAATTACAGTAATTATAGAAGTTGATGTTTTCTTTGCTATTTTAAAAATCATTACATAAGTTGTGATACCTAAGAAAAAATAAACGATTGAAAAAGTGTGGTAGTGAATCGTTTTCTTTTAAGAATGCGGATTGGATGATCTTAAACATAATTTGAAAATTGCAAATAACTAAGTGCGCTCAGCACCACTTTGTATGTCAGAGTGTCAAATTCAGTTACGAAAGATTCAGACCGATCCAGATTTTTAAATCGGGTTTTTGTTCCTGGACAGTGATAAGTAATTCATATTTAATTTAAAATTATAAATTTTACATTCGAGTGTTCAAATTGGACCAATTTCACATACGATATGATAACTACGACAGTTTCATAAAAATAACTATCCTGAAGATTGATTGAAATTTCAGTAAAAATTCACCGAAGTTATACTAAAAAATTTATTAAAACTTTAGTGAAAATAATTTAACTGATATTCCAGTCAATTAACATAATCTAAACTTTTTTTTACCAATTCAATTAGTGCAATTTGTAGACTAATCATTCTTGACTGAAAATTAGCCATTTAAAACTGTAAGCGTTCAAACGTGAATTTAAATTAAAATCGAAGCAATTTAGAAAGTTTTCAATTAAAATTTTCGGCAAGTGTTGGCAATTTTTCTCAAATTTATCAAAAGTTGAATGGATTAGCTTTTATTGTTAACTGTGTCTTCCTTCTTATAAATGGACAAATGCAGATGTATCTTTAAGAATATGTAATTGTAAAAGAAATGAGCGGACAAAATTTTACAAATATATAGTTCTTTTATGTTAGACTATTTTAATATCCTGAATCATTTATTATTTTATTCTTTAAAAAAATTATATTTTGAGTTACTGTCTTCAAACTGTATATCGAAATATTTAATTTAATGATTATCTCAGATTTTTGCGTGAATAGAAAACAACGCATCGAAGACAGTGACATACACGCGAAGGTTACTTGCTTATAATAAAAAAAAAGGATAAGACGCTTGAGGTTGACTATCATACTCATTAATGGTTTTCTTCTTATATAAATTCTTGATACCTAATATTTTTATCATTGAACGATGAATTAACCAATTTAATTAATAAATAAATGAACAAATTAATGAATGAATATACATGTGTACATTAATATTTTTCAAAAAACTTCTAAAGATAAAAATAGAAACGGAAGTTCTTATAACAAAATTTGATTATATAAATTTCATGATATTGAAATTCAAATAAAGTTTCGTTTATTTTAAAGACATATTTCGAACAAAAAAGCTAATGAAATATTTAAATTCATGTTAAGGAGAGAAATTCGCAAAAACAAGTTCTTACACGAATATAAAAAAAAACAATACTTAGCAGACAAGCAAAATGCAAATTCTGAAAACTTTTTAATCAAAAGAAAATGTGGAAGGAGCAAAAAAAATAAAAAAATTTAAAAAATGTTTCTAGGAAAATAATGTAATTACAAAATAAAAAAAAAGGGAAAGAATAACAAAATTCTGCAAACAAAACTAATTTCCGCGCAAAAAAAAACGTACAAAAAAACCGCAATAAATTGTATGTTCTCTTGCGCACAACACATTTTTAAATTTTTCTTTAAACAAAGAAAACTTACTTTTAAGAGTAGATTTTCTTTCTTCGGAAACGTAGATGCTTAATTACATAAAAAACTCTAAATATCCTTTTTGCACAGATTTCTTCTCACATATTCACAGATTGTACAAATTCTATTCCTTTAGTTAAATCGACACGTCATTTTCAACCGAGGCCATCAATTTCTGTACCAAACCCTTCTTAAATCTAAAATCTAAACCTGAATATTTTGGTTTTGGCAGCGATATCAGTTACTGAAAGTCACTTCGGAATTCGGATAAAAAGAATTCTTTCGAATAAAAAATCTGAAGCAATATTAATTTCTATGGATTATTTTGGTTCCATTAATTATTTTCTCGTGTGAATCCATTTGTTGCATCTGTTAACAAGAGGTTCACAAAAAGGAACTCGAATCGGTGGTAATATCTAATATTCATTAAGAAATGAATTGTCCGGGAAATGAAGAATTATTTGAAAAGTATTTTCCATTTTCATTTTTCTTTTTTTTCTCTCGAACCATTTAAAAATATGGTACACCAATCCGAATTGTTTACATCGTAGACTCTGTTTACGTCTTTCATACGTCTACGTATTTTTCTAGCTCCGTTCACCAAAAATCGCGAGACTAATCTCGAAAAACTGAGTAATTTTCTTTGCAGGGTAATTTTCTGGTGAGAAAGTTACTTCGATTAAAGAAAAATTAAAGTTCGTGAAATAGGCACCGCGTTTCGAACCGACATTGGCGAGATCCGTTTCGCAATACATGGACGGTCACGTCCATCTGGGACGAAGGAGCGACTCGTCTCTCGCCTCTCAACTGGTCGATAAGAGTGAGAGTGCGTAGAACCTCCTCTGCATCCAAAAATTTAAGTCTGATCAACACCCGTTTCAATTATTTGTCCCAAACACCTCCACACTCTGTAAAATTAAAATCGATTTAATTACCAATTTCTCTAATAAGAAGCATATTAAAAGGAATGTTTATATGTACCTAGTAGAGGAATAATTCTTCGATTAAATTTCTTTAAAGAGTTCGACACTTTTCTGGATAATGGCAAACTTTCGGTTTCAGAGACGCAGTTTCGTGGAAAAGTTTTGATAGTGAAATAGAAAATTGGGTTCCCTTAAAATCGAATATACGCGCTGACTAATGAAAATTGAATTTCGCATGGCAATTCGCCTACCCCGAAAGGGAAACGGCTTAATGGTATAATAATGATGATTTTTTAATAAAAGAGTCAAAGAGGAAATTTTAATTTGATATAAGAATATA
>CAKNWU010288252.1:19856-35289 GCA_932072015.1 Andricus quercustozae
ATCGAGAGGCTTCTCACTGATAAATCAGAAAATCAGTGACCTATGAATTCCGCAATCCTTACCAAATTTCGTCGGAGAATAATTCTAACAATTTCCCATATGATTGCCGGGATCGCGGGTTAAGTATATTTTTTTATTTCCATTTTATCAACTTTCCTGTAATAATTATTACTCTCTAAGTTCGAGTCACTGGGAAATAAGGCACTGAGTAATCAGTTGAAATCACTAATTCAAATTTATATAGAATTTTTTGCTTAATACTACGATCATCAAAAAAAAAAGTGAAAGTATATTCAGCCTAGTAAACAAATAAAATGATATTCAAACAGATTCAGAATAAATTCTAATGAAAAATATCTCAACTCTACATCAAGTACCTTTTTCCTCAATACACTTAATTCCAACCCCTAAAAACTTTTAAAATTAACGTGAAATTTCAAATAAGAAAAGCTCGGTTTTCGAAAAAATGGTAAAAAGAAGTACTTAATTGTTATTAACTTTTTGTATATTAAAGTTTAGTCACTTCTTAAGGAATGATTTTTATTCGATAAGAGACAAGTTTCCAAGTACTGTTAACTAATTTTCAATTGCTTAAGCAATTTTTCCCTGTATATCATGAAAAGTCATTATTTTCTGAAATAATTAAGGACGCAATTTCAGGATATTTTGAAATTATTAAAACAATTTTTATTTGTTTAAAGCATTTTTTGTCGTGCAAATTTTTCAAAGTTCCTTTTTTTCTGGAATTAATGACGTATTTAATGAATGTTAACATATTTGGCAATTATTTCAACAATTTTCATTTACTTAAACATATTTTTCCTGTGAATCGTGAAAAGTTATTATCTTCTGGAATTAATGACACCATTTTTTAAAACCATTTTTTAAATATTACAAGTAATATTTTTTGTGACAGACATTTTAAAATTACATAAACGATTAATAATCATTCACTTGGGTCTTTTCATTGGAAAGCTGGAGAAAATTATAGTTTTTTCGAATCTTTTACACTATGTCGACTATTATTCAGTATCTTCTTATCTCAGAACTTATACCCTATTTGTTTAAATAATAATAGTTTTTAAATAATTTTGTTCAGTTACGTTATGGTTAGTTATTTTTCAGATCGATATCCTTGAGATAAGAAAATACTGAATAAAAAGCGAGAGATTCGAAAAAAGTAGAATTTGCTTCATCTTTGCTATGAAAAGGAGCCACGGATATTAATTGTTTAAATAATTGCGAACTTTTATTCAAAAAAAATATCACTCTGAACATTCATTAACTGCGTCTGTAATTCCAGAAAAAATAGTCTTTGCCAGATTTACAAGGGCAAAAAATTGTTTCAACAAATTAAAATTGTTTAAATAATTGCCACATCTCCTTAACAATAATATATTACTCTTAAAATTCGTTATTTGTGTTTTGAATTCCAGAAAATACTATAACATTTCACGATTTGGTGCATTGGAAACAAATTATTAAAATAAGAATGGTTTAAAACATTGAAAATTAGTTCAAACATGCTTATAAACTCGTCAAGCTGGTCATCCCATGTTAGTTTCAAAAGCTCGGGGGTGTGATATGTTTAAATTTGGGACAACTTAATATAAGGCTCCAAAAAATGATCAGGTCCACAAATTTATTAATTTTTTAATTAGCTCCAAAGTTCAAGTAATGCACCTAAAAGACGAAGAATAACATTTTGTTATGTCCAGTATTGTGTTTATGAAGCATGTCTTCTCAGAAAAGTTATATTACCATTCTGCCGTTGACAACTCAATAACGTGTATTTCATGAGTTAACAGACGTTTTTCGTAATCGATAAAGGGTCCGATATAGAGACTGATTCATCTCGACCGTGAAATGATTGGTTTCTGTGAATGTAATGATAGCTTCCGTTTACATTCTGGATCAATGTTGTATGTATTGAAGCGTAATTTAAACGAAGGACATCATCTCTAATTCCTGTTTTTTCTTTCAAATTTAAACTAATCACTCCAAAAAAATATGCGTTATCTTGAAGCCAAAAAAATGTCATTCGATCAATACAATTAATTAATTTAATTCTTAATTTAATTCGGATTCTCAATTAAATAGTAGGAAATTACCAAAACTCTTCTGAATTCATCTAATAAAAATTGATATAAAAAGGGAGGCAAACATGTTTGGTCATTTGTTCAATTAAATCAAGATTGATATTTAATTGCAGTATAGTGAATTTATTATACACTAAAAGTACATTATATATCAACTTCCCCACATTTATCGTTTTATAAATCACTAATTCCCCCGTTTTCTAGCATAGCCTACAGAGTCTTCTATCACCGCTGAGTCAAGAATTTTTCACGATTCTATAAAACACGTGTCACTGGCAGCGTAATGAACTCCAAATTTATCATCATTCTATAATCGGCACGTCTGATGACGTGGATTAATATAAAAACTGTGATTTAATCAAATCAAAATTCACGAAATAAAAAAAAGTATTGATAAAACTTGGTACCTTAGGGGCCGCCCATAAACTACGTTACCAATTTAGGGCTAATCCGGGGCCCGCCCCGGCAGCCCTCGCTCATACCCGTCGTTTTTTTAGCCCCCCACACTCCCCGAAAGAAACGTAGCCATTTGCATAACACGCATTTCAAGTTAATTTTGCTTTCTTTTTTCGTTTCTAGTGAGTTCAATTGCCAATATGCCTACGTGAGCGTGCGGTGAACGATACAAGCTTCGACAATGAAACAAGAATAATTATAAATATTAAAATATAACACTTCACAAACTAAAATGCTCTTAAAACAGGGGCATCTTACCGCACTTTTGCTAATTTTTTCTAGACTTGAAATTTTTCCGAATGAGAGATACCACAATGTGACTTGCCGCAAATATGACTTGCCGCAATGTCACTTGCCGCTAATCTGAGTTGTCGCCCATTAGAGTCAGAGAGGTAGAATATATATATATTTTTTACGTTTACGGGTATCGAGATATTGGGCAAGATATTGATATCAGATATCGATTTATCGGTTCAAAAACAACGCTATTTCCGATATTTCGATATTGGTATTGCATCGCTAGGTCCGGCCACCTGCTGGACTAAGTCTTTGTTGCAACTTACATATACTCGCAGGTGGACTCTGATCGTTTTTCTCCGTGATGCTTCAAATATCTATAGGTATATGTGACTGATTATCAGTGAAACTCCACTGATTCAAATTAAGAGAGTAGATTTTTATCTAACATATTGCAATTTTAAGACTATAATCGGTTGAATAACGTAGTAGTTTAATCTGCGAAAGGTACAGTTTATAAAATATGAATACTATTATACCTGTATGCCCAGAATTTTGTAAATCGTTTTTTTTACTGATTCCAAAAGGTTTAATGCAAACTGGTGAATAATTATCTTATTAACTGAGACATTCAATATCTGTAGGAGAAAAGCAACCTTTGATTACAGCGATTCATCACCGTGAATTTTGATAAAAAAATTACAACTGAAAACGTGATGTACGTCATTGTTCACTTTTGTTAAAATTTATAAACAAACATTATAAGCATTCCGAAATAAAAATTCCAATCTTGCTTTAAATAAATTAAAATGTTGCAATAACATCATACTGAAAGTATACAATGTACGGCATAAATTCCAAAAACGTACTTAAGCACGATCTGTAAAATTATTGTTTGTAACTATACCCATCTCACGGTCGTGAGACGCGGCCACAGGTGTGATTTACCGCGATTCTACTGGGAGCCGGTGTCATTTTTAGATAGCAGTTGCTCCTAGTGGGACCCTAAGGTGGTTTTTTAACCATTTTTTTTAAATTATATATACTTTGTACATGAGTTTACAGTTTGCCAGTGAGATTTCAGTTATTATATTATTATTATACCATTAAGCCATTTTCCTTTCGGGGTAGGCGTGACTCTAGCGATCACCCCAAGTGAAGAGCTTCACAAGGTTGTTATGCGAGGTTCCTCAATCGGGCCCATTAGTATCCAAGGTCTTTTGTTTGAGGCGTCATTCACACTACTCACATTCTTTTTATAAATAATTTGTCGCCACACTTTTCTGTCCTGGCATACTTTTCTAGATTCCTTCACGTCCATGCATTTGTTCATGCAAGCTCTCCTGTTTCTATGGATTCTTATGTCTCTTCAGATTAATATATGCCTCATTCACAGATCCTAACCATTCTTTTGGCGGTCTACCTCTGGGCATTCTGCCATTTACTTTACCTTTAGACACTTGTTTCGTCGACGTTCATCTTTCATTCTTTCAACATGTCCGAAGTATCTTAACTGATTTCTTTCCCATGTGTCAACTATTGTCTCTGTTGTACCACATTCTTTGAGGATTATTTCGTTTCTCACTTTGTCCACCAGTGTTTTCCTGCTGATTGTGCGCCGAGGTTTCATGCGATTCGCGTTAATTTTACTCTTATGCTTTTCTTGACAGGTCCATATCTCGCTACCGTGTAGCACAGTCGGTAAAAATATAGAATTGTGCTTTGCCATTTTAGCTTTTGTTGATATATTTTTACTTCTGAGAATGGACCCTGCTCTACCGATAACCTTCCGACCCTCGTTTATGCGCCTATCTAACTCTTCATCTATCATCCCGTCACTAGTGAATATGCTACCTAGATATATGTACTTATTAAATTGTTCTAATCTCTCATCATTTAGGACAATGTTAAACATTGTTTTCTCACATTTTCCTTTAAACACTATGATTTTTGTTTTATTTACGTTAATTTTGAGGCCCATGTTCTTCATGCTTGTATTTAGTTTGCTCAACATTCTTTGCAAGTCCTCGATTGATTCTGCCATAACAATCTTGTCATCTGCGAAAGCTAACCCACGTACCCTCACTGTCTCGAGATCTACATCTTCTTCGTCGAGGAGGGCCCTTCTTAGACACTTGTCCATAAATATAATAAATAGCCATGAGGACATAACGCATCCTTGTTTAACGCCTTGCATAATATCGAACCAGTCACTCAGGTTCCATTTAACCCTTTCACTCGCTTTGCTACCTGCATATGTTGTTTTTATCGCTTGTAGGAGACATCCATTGAGTCCGTACTCTTTGAGGACTTCCCAAAGTTTACTTCTATCCACCTTGTCAAATGCTTTTTCTAGGTCAACAAACACACAAAAAATCGTGCCAAAAATCAGTTGTCTGAATAAAATAATTTTGCTATGATTTTAAGTATTAAAATAATATTACTGACGATGTCATTTTAACTAAAAACATTATCTTTAATTAAAATTTTTTTATCTTACACACAATTTATTTTAACAGTGGTTTTTGCAACTGCATTTTTTCTTACAATCGCTTATCAATTTTTGAAAAATGCTTAAATTTTAGTAGATGCTGGCTTACTTTTTCAGGGAAAACATTCTCTTTAATTCTATTGTTTCCAATTTTGAAAGAAAATTTTTCTATTACTGAAATCGCTAAAACAGTTTTTTGTAAGGAAAACGTTTTGTAAAGAAATAAGTATATTTGAAGATTATTTACTTGTTTTGAAAATTACTAATTAGAAACATTAAAGTTGTAGGGAACGTTTTACTCGAAAAAAATAATCCATAATTCGTTAGAAGTCAATTTTTTTAAATTAGTAAAAAGCGACAGTAAGAAAAAATTCAGTTACAAAAAATATTGTTAAAATAATTATTTCTTAAGAGTATCAAACTTTTTTCATAAGAAATAATATTTTTCTTCCATAATATTACTGAAGAAGTCATTTTAACCAAAAACCATTCTTTTTAATTACAAAATCTTGAATCTTAAAAAAAATTTATTTTAACCAAGTTTTTTGCAATTGCAATTTTTCTTACTATCGCTTCTTACCAATTTTCGGAAAATGGTTGAATTTTAGTCATTTATGGCTTTTCTTTCGAAGAAAACATTCTCTATAACTGTACTGTTTCCAATTTTAAAAGTAAATTTGTCTATGGCTGAAATCGCTAAAACAATTTTTTGTAAGGAAAACATTTTGTAAAGAAATAATTATATTTGAAGATTATTTCCTTATTTTGAAAATTAAAGGCAGTAAAGTTGTAAGAAATGTTTTATCCGAAAAAATAATCCTTAATTTATTAAAAGTAAATCATTTTACAAAAATTTGTAAAAAGCGAATTTAAAAAAAAATTCAGTAACAAAACATATTTCTAAAATAATTATTTTTCATAAGTATCAAACTTTTTTCATTAATAATAATGTTTTTTCTTCCATAAGATATAACTCATGATATAATTTTAATTCGTAAAATCATAGAAAACTTTCTTTCCAGAAACCTGATTTTTTGCACGACAACCACGGAGAAAAATAAGTCTGCTGAAGTTACAGGATTTTCAGCTAAAATAGGAACAGTATAGTTTTTCTGTAAAGCTCACTGTTTTTTCTGTAGTTTACTAAATTTTTAGTAATTATGCAAATTTACAGATACTTTCTGTAAAATTTACAGACATTTTAATTAGATTTTACAATTTACAGATGTTCCAAGAATACAGTAAGGTCTCTCGGATCTGAACTCAATTTTTTATTAGTGGTTTCGAAATATTTTTGCTGTTAATTTTTACACTTTCATCATAATGAGAAGGTATTAGTTTTATATGAAAACTGACTATCGCGAATTTCTTTAAATCTGTAAGTTTCGAGACCCCCTGAATTCGTCTTTGTTTTAAGGGAACAAAAAGAAAGATCGAGTTCGTTAATCAGCCCTTTTGATCAACGATTCTGGTTTTAAATACTAAAAAAAACTAAAAAATGGAAAAATCCATTCTGTGGTCAAACTATGAATGATATGAAAAAAATAAATAGATCAAAATTGTGCCCCCAAAAAAGATGTACAAATTTGTTTGCAATAATTTTTTGATAAGACCCGCAGTTTTCGAGTTTTTTTTAATCGTGAAAAGTAACATTGAAAATAAAAAATTAAATTTTTGGAAAAATGACATAAGATACGAAAAAAATTAATAAAAAGAAGTTATTCACCCAAAAAAGATCTACAAATTAGTTATTTATCATTTTTTTAGAGGACACGTGTTTTTTGTTTAACTAACACAAGATACAGTAACATTTAAATTAACAAAAATGTTTCGCCTAAATTATATTTAAGCTTAGAACCACCTTACGCTAGGACGCGTATTTTTTGTTTTAATTGTGAAATATAACATTGAAACAAAAACAAAAAATTTGGAAAGATAACACAAATGTTTCAGAACACAATTGTTCGCGTATCTTAGATCTATACATATTTGCTTTTAACCATTTTTTAGTAGGACGCGCAATTTTTTAAATTATAAGAACAAGACAATTAAAATATGTACGTCTATTTCAATATCTGAGCATATCATGAATTGCAATAATATATGTTTATTGGTGATAAATTTTTCAGAGTAACTGCAAATAAAGATCAATGCAAAGGAAGGGGAAAAATATTAAAATATTCATGAAAAATTAAATTTGTACTTTACTTTGCAATATCTGAATAAGTAAGCCCAGACCGAGGTACAGAAATTAATATGATATATATTAAATGTGATGGAGTTGAACATAGTATAGAAAAGTTTGTGTTTTGGAAATATGAACTTTAATTAAGTGCAAAGCGCGAAACACTGATGCGAATGTGTACGTGAAAGCAGTAGGAGCTTTAACAAAAGAAAATTCACAATCACCAAATTACAGTTGTCGGTCGGTTGACCTTTAATTTTAAAAGGTCTATGCAAAAATGTGGGAGAAGTACAAAGACCGAGCGCGTAGTGCGAGGTAAATACATTATCGAGCGCGAAGCGCGAGATCTAACAGACGCGCACCCCGTGAGCGCTCAAACTCGCGAACCGCGCGTGCAGCGCGCGATGAGAATGTACCCAGATTTTTCAATTCACTTTTTAATATTTCCAAATGATATCTGAGTAAATTATGAAATGACCTTGAAAGTCGAAGATCGAGAGTATGACGACTCCCACCATCGTGAAAATGTCGAGTAAGGGAACTACCATGCAGCTCGTTGTTGCCCCTTCCAAGGAAGGTCTGATCCTTGAAACTTTCTTATAAATGAAGGTTCAACGTTGGATCGAGTCTCATTTAATCCTCCAACCCTCAGCCCCGGAGGGACTCCCGCCTTTTTTCGAACTTTTCTATCCTTTCTTAATTTTCCTTTTTATTAATTAGTGAGTTATTGAATTATTTCTATGTACAGTGTGGAAATTACAAGTGTCGTAGGAATTAAGTGTTCATGTGCTCATATATGGTTTTCTTCAAAGCTTGAGACGAAATTTAGTTCTTGATTTTTGGATCTGTGCCACCCTCGGAGGAACTGTGAGTAAATTAATTAATTAACGAATTTTACGATATGTGTGAAAGTTAAGGTATAATTTGAAAATTATATCCCTTATTGGGATAGATTTTGTAGCACGTTTTATTTTGTGAAATTTGGGATTCATTTGAAAATATAAAAAGTAAGCAGCAATTATACATTTATGGCATTTGTAATTAAGCACTTAAAATTTTTAAACATTCTCTATTACAAAATAAACAAATAGAAGCATTTAAAATTAAAGACTTTTAAATTGTAGGCCTGTCAGATTGAACATTTCTAGAAAATAATTTTTCTCGAATTGATCATTTTCGCCAATTGAAACACAGCTGAAATCTTAATGTTTAAAAAAGGCAACTTCTATGCATACCGAAAAATCCGGCTATTCGTACCGAAATTTCAGTACACGTAGCCACAGTCTTTAAAAAACGATTTGTAATCTAAGCATTCAAATTTTATCAATTTCATGTTAGAACAGTTCAGAAATACTCAACATCTAATTAGAAAATTATTCAAGCCGTGTAAATAAAATTCTCAAAATTGAACATTTTGAAACATTAAATGTATGATTTGAAAAATTATGCATAGAGAATTAAAAAAATTGCAGGTAGAAAATGTTTAAAACCTGGAAAATAAAACATTTTAAAGTTGGAATTGTCAGGATTGGAATATTTCAAGCTTTGAGTTGCATTAGAATTAAACATATTTATTAGAAATATTAAAAATTGTGTGAAAACTTAAAAAAAAATCAAAATTCTTCCTTTATGCGTTTAAATTTTATCAATTTGAATTTGGGAGAATTTGGAAATTAAAAAATTTCAAATATGAAGCTTACATAAATAAAAAATTCCAATTTTTTACCAATGATTAAAATCCCAAAACTGTAGAAACCAAATTTAAAAAGATTCAAAAATCGGACTTACTTAAAATTGTGTAAGAGTTTCAATTTTAGGTAAAAAATTGAATAATTTCAAAATTAATTAATTTCAATAAGAATTCATTTCAAAATTAATTTATTTCAAATTATAGAACGTGCCAACCGAAAATCTTACGTATAGTATCCGGGACGTAGGGAGAAGCGGATAAAGCGGCGCACGCGGACTTTTTTGGAAGACTTGATAATTAAGTATCTTAATTGATATAGATTCAATTTTTCATACGAATAAAGCAAAGTTTAAATTACATATTTTGCCATTACATTATCGAATATGTATATGTATTTTTCTTTCTACCGATTGATCTATGTTATGCGCGCCGCATGACCCGCTTCTCCCCTACAACATTCCTTCAGCTTCATAAAATTTTATAGTCGTCAATTAACCACAGTTCTCTTATTGTCTTTAATGAAAAGCAAAAAAGCACAGATGGATTGGTTAATTTGCCTCCTACAGATTGACAGTGATATAAACAAGAGTTTTATAGTCTAACGCGAATCTATAAATAATTTTACTATCATAAAAAATGTCTTGGTTGTATGTAATACAACTTTTCTGAATATTTATATATACTTTTTAAAGTATCAAGAAGGTGCGAAACATTTTTGAAACTTTTCAGCAAAAAGCGCATCTGTAAATTTCTTTCTATAATTATAAATTTAAATTAATGTACAATTAATTGTAGTTACGAAAATGGATAAAAGCACCATCTAAGTTTAAATCTAAATTATATTCTACATATAAAATGTTGGTATCTGTATTTTCCATATTGTAGATTATGATCATAATTATTTCGATAATCTGCTAATTAATTAAAATCATAATAAAAATCATATATATTATATTTTAATAATGGAAGTGTCTACGCGTATACCGAAAAAATCCAGCTATACGTACCGAAATTTCTGTAAAAATAGCCCCTTTTCCAGCTCCCCTTATTTGTACTGAAATAATCCAGCTTTGTACCGAAATTTCGGTACACGTAGTTACGGCCTTTAATAATAGTATCTCTAAAATGTGATCAAGATTGAATGTAATCGTGAATCGTGAGGATTAACCATTTTTTCATCTGGTCGTGTCCTTTAGCATCTGAAGTAATTATACTGGACGCAAAATGAATGACTCGTATTATATACGAGATATGTATACGTGTATATACATGAGACGTGAGCACATACAGTATTATCTATGGCAGGTGTATTTATTTTTTCCATCATTGTCCCTATGACCTTATAATTTATAATCCTACCTTGATTCACGATAGATTCAATTCGATAAGGACAATAAAGTTGTTCACCTTCTGGCTTACAAAAATTCTTAAGCTATTTAATCCTTTTTACTTAATACCTGCTATCAACACAAACTTTTTTACCTATAATAATAATAATAATAATCATAATAATCGCACTATACATATTTACAAAAATGTCTAAAGACATATTGGGCTGTAACCATGTCAAGTCTGAAGTTTTATTTTAGCACTATAGAAATTCGCAAACCTCGATCTATCTTTTTCACTAAAAAAATAAATCTTCATTATTTCTTTTCAAGGCTACTAATTTTCTATTTTCATTTCCAGATTCAATAAAATAAATGATATAAGGTAGCGATGAGTTTCTTCTTGTGAAGTAGTCGAACGTTAAGCACATCTTCTTTTTGAAGAACATATCATCAGTACATTTAAGTAAAAATAAAAAGATTTGTGAAATTTAGTTAGATTTAATTTTGCTTGCAAAATGCAAAATTATTTTTAAAAGTATCGAAAGCGTAGTTAAAGCTGATTGACTCAAATTTAAATTTCGGTTTTTAATCTCGACTTTAATTTCGTACTGTCATCGTTTCTCGTAAATATAAATGACGTGTCTTCTCTTTTCTAAAATTACCTTCGGGATGTTAGAGTGTAAATAAGATACTTGACGATAAATTTTTAAAGAAGAAAATTACGTATTTAAGATAGCATTATATCGATTGCTCGTTAAAGCTCAAGTACGTTTTAGACTAAAAAAAATGCAGTGTTAATTGAAAATTTGTTGCGACTTATTAAAATTAATTTATAATATTTCATTTTTGTAGATTTTACCTATTGTTTTCTGATTATAAATAGTGTTAATATAAGTATAAACAGTTGATAAAAGTTGTTTATGGTTTAGAATTTATTATGCTTTTCGCCTCTCTTTCGATCAATTTTCTAACCTTTAATAATAATCAGAATTTGATTACGCCACGGATTATGGCCTCCAGAATATCATATGTAAATCACCTATGTGTCATGTGGAAACCCAGAATGTTAAGAATTGCAGGATATTTAATTCCTGTATTAAATGGCATGTGGCGAATTTTACACTTCGATATACTTTCTTTGATTTAAACAAAAACGTATACCCGAATTTAAACAATTTTTTTTTATTTAAACAGAGTTTGTTTATTTCCCACAGAATTTTGCTAAATCAAACAAATTATTATAAGGCCAAACAAATATTTCTTCTTTTTAAAAATAGTTTTTGTTCAATTTAAAATAAATTGTTGATTTATTGCGAATTATGAGTTCCAAATCATCCTTCCCCGTTTCTAAAAAATTGATTCCAAAAATAAAATAAGGGCGGAAAAGAGGGGAAAAAATGGAATTGATGACGGGGGGGGGGGGGCTGGAAAGAGCGAGGGGATGACTTTCAAATTTCTCATACCTCTTTCCAACCCCTCATTTGCTTTTCTCGTCTCTTTCGTTGTACCGGAAGTAACTGTTTTCGCCCCTTTTTTTGCAATGTAATATTTCATGTAAGAACATTAACCTTGAAAAAGTATTTTATTCGTATTATTAACTAAAAATAAAACTTTCTCTAGCTCACATCAGCTCTAGGATATCGACGACGTTTGAAACTACGTATTAGTTAGGACGAGAAATTATATGTGTCATCAGTTATAATTCGATTGATAGAATACCATTTTTGTTTTGTTCAAAAACGTAAATTAAAATTTTTTAATTTCGGATTTCAAAGCTGAAACTCAAAATTTGGAAATCCTTAACTTTAAAATCGCTCCACTCATTTGCAGTAATTTTTAGTTAAAGGCGACAGATTTTAATTGTTATACATTAATTATTTCATTAAACTTTAATAAATACCACAGAATGATTTTATTATCTGAAAAATGTTTAATTTAGGGTACGAATTTTCAAATTAATAATTAACTTTCAAAACTATTTTCATTACTCAAATATTGTATGGAAATGACGAAATTGAAACTAAATTAAATCAGTCTTATTGCTCAATACTCGTATGTAGTTATTCTATAGCTCACGAGTTTGCCAATCAATTTAAATGAAAAAATACTTGTTTGCCAAAGCCTCCACGATACGATTACCATTCTGATAGTAAATGGTATATCTATTAACGGTAATCGTATGAGAAAAGTCGATGCACATATGACACGACGTGGGTCTTACGTGTGACATATATACTACTTAAAATTCAATAATATCGTTGGAATTGCATTCCGTTAAGAAAACAAGTGTGTTTTACATATGACTATAAAAAATATTTATTTCTGCGAAATAGTCGTATTAATAACCGTCTTGACTGAAAACCGGACTCTTGCTGGGCGCTTAATTATTTTATCGACTCTTTTCAATTAAACAGGATGGCTGAGATTAAACTGTACTTTCCTTTATTGGTTTATGAGGGAAAAAGTTTCCCAACCCAGCTTTATCACGAGAATTTTCTTGATTTTCCTTCAATTTAATCTCAGGATTGTGAATATCACGATGATCTATTCAATTTTTGACCTCTGGCCTAGATTCATAAATTAGTTCCTGCGAGCGTACCTTTTTATTCTGCACAAATAGTTTATCATAGGGAAATTTAGTATCAAAGTTATGTTACAATGTAGGTAGAAAAAATGGTCAATAACACGAATTTGAAGAGAGTGAATTTTCACGTATTGTACTTTTTTTGAAATAAGTAAAAATCTTTTTTTTAAATCATTTGGCTATTTTGGCACATTTTTCAAAGCTAGGTATTATACAAATCTTTAAATTTTAATAAAGTTAGTTTATAGAGAATTTTATAAAGGAGAGTGCATTCTCAGATCCTAATTGCGATAGAAAGCTCTGCTCAAGCTTGAGATAATTAATGCAATTCAAATAATTCAATTGCACAAGAAGTTAAGTTTTAAAAGAATTTCGTGATTCGTTTTCAACAATATTATTTTTTCTAGCTTTTCTTTTTAGCCCGATGGCGATATATTTAACCTAAACACTCTGTAGGATCCGGATTCTATAACTGACCATACATTTTTCTCGCTGAACGGCGTTGACCCCTTGGACACTTTTCAAAAAGTTTTCGAATTTTAACTTTCATTGCATATATTCTTACAGAAAATTTAATCGCGTATCTTTTTTATGAAGACAAAAAAGTTATAGCTTTTGCCGTTTTGAAAATAAACCCGAAACACCCGTTTTTTAGAAAACGCACATTTCTTGTCTTTTTTTAATTCAACTCGCCGTAATTCAGCCAATTCTTGGAATTATGTCATGAAATTTGAAGAAAATAATCATTATGATGTTCTACGGCTTCTAGCGGGAAACTTTTTCAGAAAGGACAAAGTATGTTTTCTGCAGCAATAATTATTCAAAATAAATATCATCATTACAAATTAGGAATGTTTTGTTTCGGCCTTTTTTGGCATAAAATAGCTTTATATAGTTCAATTTTCAACGGTATTTGATGTATCTTATTTTTAAATGACCGTAAGGCGGTAAAACGAACAACTGCTCATAACTGATTCCAGTGAAAGCAACATTTTCTGTTTAATAACAAATACATTTTTTTATTTTATTTAACTTTTTAAGTGTCACACTGTTTTAATGATTTTCTAATTCAATAAAATAGGGCTAAAATAATTCAAATTTCATGATACCTATGTTTAAATACACCTTTTAATAAAATATCGTTGACCAGATATTTTTAATGTGCCTAGAAATTTCGTTTTAAATTATTTAATTTTAACAGCTTTTACTTTTAAAATTTTCTGAAAAGGTAATGAATATTCTTAAATTAAAAATTAAAAATGTTGTGAATTAATATTTTGAAACCATGGGTAATTTGAAAGGGTTCGTAATACAAAAAATTAAACATTCTTTTCCTTAGTTTAAGTTTTGAAAATTGTACGGTTCAAAAATATTACAAAACCTCAGAAATATTTTGATATTTTCTTTAAATCAAATTTGTATTCTCTTATTTAGACAATTAGAAAACAATAAAAATCTATTTTTAAAAACTTTTTTCCGTTTATTTTTAACTTGGAATTCTGCGCAGGTTATTTGCGAGATTATTTCCTGATTAATATTAATGCAGCTGACAAGGGGCTTGTTTACCCACAACCAATCACGATCCCAGTTCATGTTTTACGTAATGAAAACGCGATCCAATTCTTCATTAATAAAAACTGCATAATTTTCCTTTAACTAGACTAGGTGTGTACTCTGCTCATTTAGCTTAGACATTTTTTTCAGTCTTAGTTATTTTTACTCCTTATCGGTATTTGAATTATACTTTTGTTGAATTTATGAAGAGAATAAATTTTTAATAAAATAATGACTCTAACGAAATAATCATTCATGTTAATGGACCAAACACGTGCAACCTCTGAAAGAGACGATATTTTTTGTGTTATATTTTCTTGTCTCTTAGTTATATATCTTTTCCTTTTTTCAATCCCGGCTTTTCTTCGTGGGCGTTCACCATCTAACAGGATATAAATGCCGTACCTGCGAAACGCCTTGACATTTACGTTTAGAGAATTTTCACTTTTTCTCAAAGGAAACAAATCTTTTAATCAATTTGTTTAAATTCTACGTCTATAAATCAATTTTATTATACAAATAGATGTTCATATTCGTCCTCTTACAAAATATCAACTTTATAGCTTTTTTAGTTTGTATGAATAACAAAAATTAAATAGAGAATCGGAATTTGAAAAAAGTTATTTTTTGGATCAATTCCTGGTTTTAGTGGAAGGTTTTTTGATGAAATCGATCCGGAGTTAAATCGCGCTCATTAATTAGTTATCACATATTTTTCAAGTAGAATTATATCTCCTATATAATATATACGCTATATAATACTGCTATATATCGTTTACCACATTTTCATCAACTCTGTCTTTTTC
>CAKNWU010288258.1:0-13630 GCA_932072015.1 Andricus quercustozae
TTTTCAACAATTCTTTTC
Organism: Andricus quercustozae; assembly: GCA_932072015.1. Classification (NCBI taxonomy): domain Eukaryota; kingdom Metazoa; phylum Arthropoda; class Insecta; order Hymenoptera; family Cynipidae; genus Andricus; species Andricus quercustozae. The sequence continues at coordinate 19 of CAKNWU010288258.1, forward strand.
AGAGATTAAATCTTAATTATTTATTCATTTTATTATATTAAACAACAAACAATAAATTCCACAGTTCTTTTCTCTGTCGATTTTATTACGTCACATCATCTCAATTTTAATGTTAATATTTCTTAAAATTCCGTTTATTTTGTGGGCTTGGTATGTATAAAATTGATAAAATATCAGTATTATCATTGATTTACACGTTTGAGTTTAAAACCTACAAAAGTTATATAGTCGCAAATTGAAGAAAAATATTTAAATTTGGCTTTAATTTTTCGCGGTTAGTTATACTGAGTTCTGAGCCAATCAGATACAGTCTTTTCCGCAACGGAATCGTCCGGTCGTACTCAGTCGTACTCTACAAATTTATTTTAAAAGGTGTGTATTTACCACATATTTCATGAAAAATAGATCAGTACCGGGTTTTTGAGGCTACATCAGTTTTAATTTTTCAATAAATTCGGAAATTTAAAGTGTATTAGTTCCATTTTCTCTATCATTTCGTAAATTGCGACTTATTCGTGTTTATACCTGCTTAGGTTGACTTTAGTTTAATGCCAACAGAATTGTTTACAATTCAAGTATCGTGTTATTTACTTGTGATACTGCCTTGGGTCGTAGAAATTTATTACTGGCAATGTTTTTTATTGTCTAAAAAGCGAATATGTTAATAGAATTTGTCGAAAAAAATTTAATTAAATAATCTTTGAACTTAGCAGAACATGGTATATTAAAGTTTTTAATATTAAAATCTCATTCAGCTATCGATGGCTGGAATATAAAATATTATTTTATCTGATTTGATGAAATATTTAAATAAAACTTAGCCATTTTTTGAAAATATTAATTATTTCACAACCTGGAATTTTCTTACATCCATTTCAAAGTCATTGTAATTCTTTCCATACCTTATGGCGAATCTTAAATTCACGACTTGATGCAAATTGATTTTTCATCCAAAAAAATTAACTGATTACAATTCTGCAATTTTTTAAAATGTAGTATTAATGAGAAATGTTTATAATTGATTAATTATTCATAAAGCTTTTACATTTCCCTTGACTTATAATTGAAATTAACTTTATGGCGTTTATGCAATTTTTCCGAGCTTTTGCATCATTAGGATTCTGGCGGCTTCAAATTTGACTGCCTTTACAAAAATTGATTGGAAATAGAAATGAGTGGCATTGAAAAAATAAGGAAGGATAAAAAAATTAAGGAGGAAAGAGAATATGAAGAAGCAGCAGAAATGGAGACTTCGGAAATCGAAAAATTAACCGACGATTGCCTTATCGAAATTTTTCAGCATCTGACAACAATATCTGACAAAATTCGTATAGAAAGAGGTAACCAATATTTAATTGTCATGCAATATTCACTTTCAACCATAAGACTATTTTGAGTAGAAAGGTCTATGCGAATTCCTCCAGTTCTAATAAACGAATTAAAAAAATCTTTGAAAACTGAATTATTCTAAAGTGCCCAACAAAGTTTAATAAAACAATTCCTCCCTTTCATCCGAATTTGGCTTTATTCAACGACCTCGTGATGCTAAAAATAAAAAATACTTTTCATTCAGAAAAAATTAAAAGCAAACATTTGCTCCCTTTCAACTCAACAAAAAAAAGGTTTAAAATAAAGAATGTTCTGCCTCAAATTTAAAAAGGAATTGAAAAAGACTTTGTACTTCTGACAAACCTTTTTTCTATCAATTGTTAATCAATTTGTGTGGTTTAAAAAAAGCTTGAAACAACAAACAGGATAATATTTTTTATTCTGAAATATAAAATCTTTCATGTTTTCTAAATTAGAAAATAAAAGTCTGGATTGGTGACCGCGCGCTTTGGATTCGTGTATACTGTGTATACCGCTACTATAACATAACCTACAATGCGTGAAAAATATAATTATTTGTGAAAATTTGTAATTACTTGTAAAATGCTGTAAAAGTGCTTGAATAATTGTAAAAAGCTACAAGAAAATTTTACTACAAATTATAAGTTTTATCCGAAATTCGGATACTTTTTGAACCTTCCACAGAAAACTAATATCTTTCCATTGTTGCACTGTATTCCAATTGTTTGTATTTTGTCTTCAAAATAAATTCTCACTAGAGTTATCATTAACCTCAACCTTTATTTCTTCTAGTTTGCAAAAAGTGGCGAAGTTTGAGCCAAAGGGCGTGGAATAATTTTAAATCCCTCGATTTCTCAGCTACAACTTGGGGAATGGAAAAATATCGTCGCGATCAACGATTGATAAGAAGCATCGATTTTGATAAAATTATAAGACTCTCGGGAAGATACTTGACAAGCATTAGTACAGATTTAGAAAAATTTGCCAACATTTGCCACTTGCTACCAAAAATTCTGAAACTGCAATTAAGCGATTTGTGTATTGACGAGAATAATAAATGTCCTACAAAATATTCAAGAGTACGAAACATCGAGGAAACAACAAGCCAATGTACATACGATACATGGCAGGTGATTCTCTCTTGGCTTGTGTCTCACTGTGACAATATTACACATTTCAAAATAGAAGTGCATCATAGTCATTACAAAGAAGAGGATTTCGCCAGATTGTTGAGAAACACAAAACAACTGAAATCCTTTTCTTTATATAACTGTAATTATCTAGACTGGAGTGGTTCTTTTCTACTTGAATTATCATTTGAGTTCATTCAGGAGATTATCTTGTCAAGTGCTGATATGCTGCCTTTTAATATTTATTTATTGTCCGCGGTTAGTATCATTCATGATTAAAACCGGAGAGTATTATCTTTCTGGTCCTTCGAGCCGGTTCTGCGTGCAGTACAATTAAAATTTTTTGGTTTCAGGTCATGCGAAAATGCAAGAAACTCCAGACATTAGATGTACACTTTGAAAGATGTGAAGACCCTGGAATATTGAAATTGTTACCTTCGCAGTATGAATCTTTGAAGAATTTGAAAATAAAACTAGATTATAGGTGGAGCAGGCAATGGAAAGCTGTCATATTGTCGTCGTTGCCTGCGTTAATGCATCTTGAAAAATTAGATGTTAGCGATTGCTTCACACTTAATGACGAATTTCTAGAAGAAGTCGCCAAAACTTGCAAGAAATTGACCTATTTGGACTTACGTAGTGAGTGACTTTTTGAAGTCATTAATATTATTTTTCCACCCTTTAAAAAGATCCTCATATTAATCTTCATACTAATTTTGAATCGAAATAATATTTTCAGATTGTTCCAAAGTAACGGATCGTGGTATTTCTAGTATATGTAATTTGGGGAAACTGACTTATTTAAGCATACATTACTTGCCAGAAATAAAAAACCCACCACTGGAAAAATTAACAAGTTTGGTAGTATTAGTTTCGTGTTGGAATATAAATTTACATGAGGAATGTCTATGCAATTTCTTGAAAAAAGCAAATCAACTCCGCGCACTTAATGTCAGACGTATTCATTCAGTTAGTAACAAACTTTTGAATGTTGCTATTGAGGTTGCTCGTATTCGAAAATCTAATAACGCGCTTGATTTATACGATGATGAAATTGAAACAGATATGGAAGTTCTTTGTGAAAAACCGCCCTTCTTGAATATAATTGATTCGCTTTATGTACCAGTTGCCAAATATGGTATTGAAGATCCATTTAACATAGAAACACCAGAGGTACATATCAAATCCGATATTGTATAAGAATTATATGCTGATTGAAGAAACCTATGCGCAATTTCAAATTTGACATTATCAATTAATGGCGAATAGAGAAATGAGGTTTTACGTGTTGATTCTTAATTTGAAAGTAATTGAGATAAATTATATGTTACACAATGGCGAAAAACTATAGGGAAAAATCGGAAAAGCATTGCATGTGGTGGCAGGCGGTAAAAATTATCCTTCAATTGCATTACGTAATTCTTGGATGGCCCCTAAGATTTAAGATATTTCAGTTATGTAAGATGATTTTAAGAAGTTATTATTACCTCTAATAAAATAGTTGTATTTTCATCGTTGCCTTTTATTACTATACAATCACGTAGCCTACACAGGATGACCGCTATTTCGGGACAGCGGGAATTTAGCAAATACGAACTTTTCTAGGTTGGTCTTTAAATCTCTCTGGCAGTGAAAATTAATTTTTCTTCTTTAGGATCTATTTACATGCATATAAGTAGCTTTTATATTTCCACTTTGGAAGATTTACACTTTTCTAGGACCAACAGGGAAAAGCAGTTAACAAATTTGTTCCAACGCAGCATTTCAAGCTGGAAGACGGTAGAACGGTAACTCAAATTATTATTCAAGGTTGTTTCATGGCAACGCTGGACCTTCATGATGCGTACTATTTGGTACCGGTATATACATCGCAACGTAAATATTTGCGTTCTTTCTTCGTGGGCCAAACGCATGAGTTAACGTGCTTAACGTTCGGGTTTTGCACAGCGTCTTCACAAAAAATCTAAAACCGGTAATGTCATATCTACGAGAACTAGGTTTTTGATCAGTTATTTATTTAGAGGATTTGTCATTGTTTCGAACATCTCATATCGAGTGCATAGATCACATAACAGTAACCATATCTAAACTAGAGGAACTGGGATTTGTAATTAATCTTTAAAAAAGTCAAATGACTCCAGCTCAAACTTATAAATACTTGGGATTTATTTACGAGTCAAAGGAAATGATATTTCAGCTTCCGGGGTCTAAAAGAAATCAAATAATAGCAGATGTTGATAGAATTCATCTAAACCAAAACATAAAAATAAGGGAGTTCGCTAAAATTGTAGGTATTTTAGTGCCTTGTTGCTCTGCGGTAAATTATGGTAGGGGTTACACAAAAGCCTGTGAAACAGCAAAATTTTTAGAATTTTTGAAGAACAATGAAAACTATAACACAAGGTTAATGATAACGAAATCAGTACTCGAAGATTTACATTGGTGGAAACGGATAGCTGTTTATTCTAGTCATCCATTAAGAAAATTGGAATTTCAATTGAAGATCTTCTCAGATGCCTACTTATCTGTATGGAGAGCGTGTTGTAATAAAAAGATAGTATAAACCAATTAGAACTTTTAACCGCATTCTTAAGCTTGAAGAGCTTCGCGAAGTACCAAAAAAATTGACAAAGGAGGACTTCTATTTGCAAATTTGAATAATATCACAAGGCTTATATGGAATTGTAGTGAAGAAAGGGAAATTTGGATTTTTGCTACTTACATTCCATCAGCTATGAATAAAATAGCGGATGAAGAATCACGTCGCTTGAAACCAAATACCGAAATTGAATTGTCCAATCTTGGCTTCAGAAAAATAGTTAGATCATTTAGACAGCCAAAACCAGATTTGTTTGCAAGCAGAGAGAATGCAAAATGCTCCAAGTATGTTTCTTGGGAGGAGGTTCACAATCTCTTGGGCAGATTATTTCTTTTATGGATTTCCACCATTCTCAGTAATATTAAAAACCTTGCAAAAAATTAGGGACGATAAAGCTGAGGGCATCATAGTGGTACTAAACTGGCCATCGCAGCCATGGTATACACTATTTAAGGCGGCCTTAATCTCAGACATGGTTCACATTAAAGCAAAAGACAATGTTTTGGTCCCCAACAGGAAGGAAGATTCTTTTTTGGAGAAAGTTACCCTGGTGGCCGGTATCTTATCCGGAAGGCGTTCGAATTAAGGGAAACACCGTCGGCTTTAATGGAAATTTCAATTTCATCCTTAAGCGACTCTTCCTTCAAACAATATGACTCATGTCTTAGAAAATGGTGGGTTTTTTCTAAGATCAGAAACCTGAATCCGTTCTTGAGCTCAGTTCCAGATATATTGGTTTTCTTATCGCAATTGTTGACAACAGGGCAGCACGCAGTTGAATAAACTGCTCTAGATCAGCGATTTCTTTGCTTGTTGGATCTGAGATGGCCACAGCTCAAAGAATGTTACGATTTTTTAAAGGCGTCTCTAAATTGCGTCCCTCGAAACCGAAATACGATTCAACGTGGGACCCCCAAATTGTACTTACTCATTTCGTGTCGTTAACCTCAAATGAGGATTAATCGTTAAAACGATTAACGAAAAAACTTATAAACCTACTGGCATTATTAACAGGACATAGGATGCAAACTTTTTCGTAAATTAAAACAAGTAACATAAGAACAACAAAAGAAGGATTTCAGATTAAAATACCAGATTGCATCAAAACATCTGGACCAAACAAAAAGCAATTGTGCCTAAATTTGCCCTATTATCCACACGAGGAAAAAATGTGTACTGCCTCCGCACTAAGATGTGAAAGATTCTCTTAACGACTGTGGAATAGATACAGAGGTCTTTACAGCACATTCAACGCGACATGCGTCGACTTCTGCGGCGAATAGAAACGGACTAGATTTATGTACTATCCGTTGAACAGCAGGTTGGACTACAAACTCTAACACAATCTTAAAATTCTACAATTTAAGTTTGACTGCTACAGATGCTTATGCTAAAGCAGTTTTGAACATCGTTTAATATGTTAAGAAAGGTTTTGTCTAATATAAACCTTTGAACATTACTCTAAAGTGCCGGAACTCGCGCTAAACATCTATATTTTGAACATGAGGAAGAGGCGCTAAATACAACTTAGAGATTAAACGAACTTACCTGTAAGTGAAGTTCTATCCTAATTGTATGAAGCGCCTCTTCCGAAGTGATCACTCATACCCTATGTTATTCCCATCTCATATTATAATCATAAGACCCAAAAATTATTCCGCCGACACTCTAAAATAATGAATCTATGCGCCAAGACAGGAAGTAGCGAGGTTCACATCAGTTTTTCATTGAAAACTTTGAAAAACGTGGCGATATTGGCGAGAAGTAGGCGTACTACATTTTGATCAATCCAGAAGAGGCGCTTCATACAATTAGGATAGAACTTCACTTACAGGTAAGTTCATTTAATCTCTAAATTAATTAATTATGAAATTAGAGATTAAATGCAAGACTTTAATTTCTAACATACACTCCGTTCAAACTGTCACGAAAACCGAGGTAAATTATACATTTTATAAAATAACATACATATCCGAGTAAAACAGTGGTGCCAGTTGCACAGGAGCAACAGGTCTGGCCTATTTTGTTCATTAGTCAACGGGAATATTTTAATATTATTTTGGGAAAGTATGTTATCTTTAATTGGCATAAAGCAGCGGGAATGGCTCTTGTACTCTACATCGGTAGGATCAGTGATATGTGTACATTGCAAGTTATTCGGAAAATGGGATCATCAGCTCTATCACTTTCTTTTCAGCGAACGCAGGCCTCGTAAATTTGGTCAATAACGACGAAAGTATAAAAATATTTGCACAATCACAGGCACGCAAACGCGATGAAAGTATTATTGTAAATAAAATATATGTCTATAAGTAAACTAATTCAAATTATCTATTGTTTATTGAAAAATAACTTCACACCAGAGGTTGCTCTTGAATATCAAAATATTTGCTGGGTATTTTCCACTCGTTTCATGAAAAATAGACCAGTATTGCGTTTTAGAGTCTGCAGAAGTGATAATTTTCTTATAGACTCGGAAATTTAAAGTGTATCATCCTAAAGTTATTTGGTTATGTCTTTTGTGTTATTTTAATACACACATTTCGAAACTGTTTGCAAACGGAATCGTTCGGTCGTGCTCAGTCGTGCTCTGCAATTTTATTTCAAAAGGTTTGTACTTACCTCATGTTTTAGGAAAAATAGATCAGTATCGGATTTTTGAGGCTACCTGAGTCTTAATTTTTTAATAAATTCGGAAATTTAAAGTGTATTAGTGCCATTTTCTCGATCATTTCATAAAATTGCGACTTATTCATGTTGATACTTGCCCAGGTTGACTTTAGTTTGATGACAATAGATTTGTTTACAATTTACGTTTCGTGTTATTTACTTGTAATTCTGCCTTGGTTCGTAGATATTTATCATTGTAAAATTAATATTGATTGTACTTTACACATTTAATTGGGTTGACATATCACCACACTTAACCATTCTAGGATTAAGTCTACGAATTTATTTCGATAGATAATAAATACAGAATCATTTTCAAATACAGAATCATTTTCTTCACCTGAAACTGAAGTTTCAGGTTGTTCTTTATATATACTCTCTCAGCTGCCTGTGATTGTCCAGAGGGCCCCACCATAGGGATTGGTCGAAATTGATTGACCAACCAAGTTTTTTTTTAATCCAGGAAGACGGAAAGACGAATCGGATTGGTATTATACCTATTGTCCCTATTGATGTTATTCGTGTGTTTTTAGATTTCTATCGCTTCTCGGTGTCTTCTTGGAACAATATTGTATGTTTTTGCGATAGCGTTTGTATTGTCAAATAAAATTCCATGTCCTGTTTGGATATGGTGTTCAGCTAGTGCTGATTGCGTGGCAATTTTTAGCCTGCCTTTAAGCTCATGTTCCTTTAAACGCTGACTCAGCGCTATCCCGGTCGCTCCAATCGAGACTAGTACCACTAACTGTCAGGTAAGCGCCTTCTTAATAACATTTTAAAATCTAATTTTTTAGGTATTTATTCAAAAATTCCAATAATTTACTCGAAATTGCCTATTGGTAATAGTATTTAGTATTACGTTGACCACTCAGTTCTAATTCAGCTTTGTATTTGATTTAACTCATCGGATAATTACAACACTAGACCCTAGTATATACTTCAACCTATAACTTTTAGCGTTACCCAGGAACAACGACGTGGACGTAGTAAAATCTGTTCCGTTTGGGGTGCTTGATTTACGTGAGTCCCCACGCCTCTCACATTTGATTATTAGCATTAATCAGCACAACATCTTATTTTAAGTGCTCGAATTGTTCTCTATTCACCTCTTGACAGTAAGCTAATCGATTATACAAGGCATCAATAGCATTTTGGATCATTTCAATGAAAATGAGAGCTGACTTCTATGATCCTTTGCCGTAATTCATCCAAATTTTGGGGTTTCTTTTTGAACACCCAATCCTTCAGATAAACCCAATAAAAATAATCTAGAGGCGTCAAATCAGGTGACCTAGATGGCAATTCAATCGTGCCCCTCCGTCCTATTAACCGTTCAGCAAATACCTCATCTAAGTAAGCGCGAATGTCTCGTCCATAGTGAGCAGCTGCACCGTCCTGCTGAAATCATTTGTCTTTAAAGTTGTCTCCGGCTATTTCTCTGATTGCAGGAACTATTAAATGTCGAAGCATAGATTCATAGTTTCGAGCATTTAAATTACAATCAATAAAAAATGGTCCTATAATTCTATTGTTAGGTATTGTAGCCCAAACATTTAATTTCTGAGGATACTGCGATTTATCTTCTCGCATTCTGTGACGATTTTCATCTGCCCAGTATTTGCAATTATGTCTATTCAAAGTTCCATCCAGTCAGAAAGTTGCTTCATCTGAAAAAGCTATGTTTGATGGAAAGTTATCATCTTCAATTATGCGTGCCATCATGTCTTCCACTGGATTCCTTGTTAAAAGTTACTTCAAGAATGACCTTGACCTTATTGTAACATATTTTACCTGGAAAATTATTGAGGTGTTTCGTTACCTTTTGGACAACCTGTATATGTATTTCTTTCCTCATTGATAGGTAGTATAAATTTACTGCTAAATATACATATACAGTTTCTGTGCCATTATCTTTATTTTAAGAATATTACTATGTATATTTTGGTTCCTTGGAGGGTTATTTAGCCCGAGGAACTTTTTCAATAAATTAAAATTGCAAATTACTTTTCTAAAAGTGCAAGGGATTTCATATACTCCCGGACCACAGAGAGGCGTCTTTTGATCTTTAGGGCTGTTTACAAGTTGTCCGATTTTCGCAACAGCTTTAAATATGGTTTCCATGTTGTGTTTCTTGAGAATTCTTCCTATTTTTTCTGTGATACCTTCGATGTAGGGTAGGATGGTGGTCCTTTATTTTCTTTCTCTTTAGTAGGTTGTGTTAACTTGTTTTCTTGAAAGTGTATTTTCTTACCGCTTTATGAGTTTGTTTGTGTAATTGTTCTGTCTCAGGATTTGCTTAACGGTTTGTAATTACTTTTGTAAGTTATCGTTATGTGTTATGAAGACAGCTCTGTACACAAGGGATTTGATGGCCGACTGTTTCTGAGATGGTGGTGGTGGGGGGAGGCATGTAAGTATCTGATTGTATCTGTGTGTTTTCTGTGAACTTCATGTCATAATCTGTTATCAGATGTTTTGTAAACTATTACGTCCAAGAAAGCAATTTGTGTTCTTGTTTAATTTGCATGGTGAACTGGATATTAGGATGTAATCAATTAATGAAAAAGGAAAACTTATTTAGTTCATCTAGTCCACGTCTCCAGATGAAAAATGGGTCGTCAACGTAACGGCGCCAAAATTGCGGTTTAAATTTCGATTAGCTGAAGATTTTAGTTTCTAGATGTTCCGTAAAGATGTTGGCTATTACAGGTGAGATTGGAGATCCCATTGATGCTCCTGAGGTTTGTTCGTAGAATTGGTTATTGAAAGAAAATAAAGCATTATTGGTGAAATCAGAGTGGAAGTTTGCAACGGATTTAATAATATTGATTGTATCAGAGATTGGTACTTTCGTAAAGAGAGTTTCAACCTCGAAACTCACTAGGATGTCGAAAGAGTTTTGGACATTTGTGATAGAGTTTCTTGTAAGGGGATTCAGTTCTTTGGCGAGGAAGCGTGCTAGATTGTAAGTTGGTGAGTTCATTGCGCTGACGATCGGTCTCAGTATAACGTTCTTTTTTGGACTTTTGAGAGTTCGTAAAATTTTGGAGAGGTGGGATTAGTAGGTATTAATTTAGATATTTTGTTGTTGTCAAGTATTTTCTCACTGCTTCATCAGTTTGTTTGTGTAACTGTTCTATATTTGGATTTTTTTAAAGTTTCGTAAGTCCTTTTGTAAGATATGTTTACGTTTCATGGAGACAGGTCTGCACACAAGGGAGTTGCTGGGCGATTGCTTTTGAGATAGATGGTGTTCGGAGGAGGCATGTAGGTATCTGTTTGTACAGGTGGTTTTTCTGTAAACTTCATGTTCTAATGTGTTTTTAGATCTTTTATAAACTAGTACGTCTAAAAAAGGCAATTTAAAAGCTGAAAAATGAAAACTTTTTCTTGATAATTTAATGCTGCTAAATTAAAAAAAAACTGTTAAATCCGTCAATAATTGAAGCCTGTAGACCTTTTTGAATAGTAAATTCTAGAATTGCACAACTGCAATCGTGCATTCTTTATTTTTTTTCAGAATTTGAACCCATTTTGATTTGAAATAGTGTAATGCAGCACACGGTATATCAAAGTATTTAATATTAAAATCTCATTTAGCTATCGATTTCTGGGAAATTGACTTTATGACGTTCATGCAACTTTTCCTTGCTTCTGTATACTTAGCTTTTCTCGCGGCTACAAATTTCTGCTTTCTCGAATCAACAGACAAGTTTTTAGACAATTTAAAACTTTTTAGTGCATGAAAATTTTAAAAAAATTCCTATATTTGCCTGAAATGTTACTAGCTTCTTAATAGTTACTTTTGTAAAGGTTCACTTTTAAACGTTATATATATACAGTAGGGAATTTTTTAGAACATTTTTAAGTTTGGTATTTTTTAAAATAGAAATTTATTTATGTTTGCCTTACATTCACTACAGTACTTTTGAAATTAACTATATTGACGTCAATGCCATTTTTACTAGATTATGCATAGTTAGGATCCCGGTGGCTTCAAATTCGACTGTTTTTACAAAAGTTGATTGGAAATAAGAATGAGCGGTGCTGAAAAAATGAGGGAGAATAAAAAAATGAAAAAGGAAACAGAATATGAAGAAGCGGGAGAAAATGAGACTTCGGAAATCGAAAAATTGACCGAGGATTGCCTTATCGAAATTTTTCAGCATCTGACAACAATAGCTGACAAAATTCGTATAGAAAGAGGTAACTAACAATTAATGATTATTCTGCAATATGCACTTCAAACAATAAGACTATTTTCAAATATCATTTTTAAACTCCAAAGAAGTTTATATTTAACCCACTGAAATAATAAATGCGATATTAAGTGGATTATGAATGGGGCTGGAAGTTTTAACTTATTAATTTTAATAACACGGACGTTTTTCTTTAACCGGCAAAATATCAAAACATTTTTTTTTTGTGAAAGGCCAACCTGAAATATGTATCTTGAAATATTAACTGCCAATATGAATCTCGTCACGTTTAAATCATATTTGTTATTGTTTAAAATAATTCTTTATTCGTAAAACATACATACCGAGATGCTATTTTATTTTATTTAGAAAACTTAACTTAGCGCTTCGGATTTGTGTCTTTATTGCTACTATAAAATAATCTACAATATGCGAAAATCGTCATTATTTGTAAAAATCTTAAATTACTTGAAAAATACTGTAAAATTGCTTGAATTATAGTAAAAGAAATTATGAGTCATAGAAAATAATTGTTTGAAAAAACAGTGAATAATCATAAAAAACTACAACAAAATTTTACTAAAACTTGCCGGTTTTAACTGGAATTTAGACACTTTTTGAAAATTTCACAAAAAATTAATATCTTCCCATTGTTGTACTGTATTACAATTTGTTGTATTTTGTTTTCAAAATAAATTTCCATCAGAGTTATTATTAATCTTCACCTTTGTTTCTTCCAGTTTGCAAAAAGTGGCAAAAAGTGAGCCAAAGGGCTTGGAATAATTTTAAATCTCTCGATTTCTCAGCTAAAACTTGGGGAATGGAAAAATATCGTTGCGACCAACGATTGATAAGAAGCATCGATTTTGATAAAATTATAAGACTCTCTGGAAGATACTTGACAAGTATTAGTACAGATGTAGGAAAATTTGCCGAAATTTGCTACTTGGTACCCAAAATTCTGAAACTGCAATTAAGCGATTTGTGCCTTGATGAGAATAATAAATGTCCAACAAAATATTCAAGAGTACGAAACATCGAGGAAACAACAAGCCAATGTACATACGATGCATGGCAGTTGATTTTCTCTTGGCTTGTGTGTCACGGTGAAAATATTACACATTTTAAAATAGAAGTGTACCATAGTCACTACAAAGAAGAGGATTTCGCCTGGTTGTTGAGAAGCATAAAACAACTGAAATCCTTTTCTTTATACAACTGTAATTATCTAGACTGGAGTGGTACTTTTCTACTCGAATTGTCATTTGAGACCATTCAGGAGATTATCTTGTCAAGCGCTGATATGCTGCCTTTTAATATTTATTTATTGTCCACAGTTAGTATCTTTTATGATTAAAAACGGAGAGTATTATCTTTCTGGTCCTTCAAGCCGGTTCTCCGTATAGTGCAATTAACATTTTTTGGTTGCAGATCATGCGAAAATGCAAGAAACTCCAGACATTAGATGTACACTTTGAAAGATGTGAAGACCCTGGAATGTTGGAATTGTTACCTTTGCAGTGTGAATCTTTGAAGAATTATAAACTAAAACTAGATTATAGATGGAGCAGGCAATGGAAATCTGTTATATTGTCATCATTGCCTGCGTTAACGAATCTTGAAAAATTAGATATTAGCGATTGCTTCACACTTAATGACGAATT
>CAKNWU010288275.1:0-10972 GCA_932072015.1 Andricus quercustozae
CAATGCACTCTGAAGTTGGCTTGCAAAAAAGCATAGATCTTAAGGTCACGTATATAAAATACCAGAGTGACCTAAAGCTCCCGATGATCTTTGTCGCAGAAGAGGTACCCAGGAAAATGGCGTCTGCGACTATAAGTATGAGGTGAAGGTGCGGGCCTGATGTTGGTGTGTAGAAGTGAACTTTTTTCTGCCAGTAGTTTTTCATAACATATGGTCCATCAGCGGAAAAGTTCTTGGTGCATTCTGTCTCACCCATCCAATATTCTTCTCCAATTGATGCAAGCTTCCTTCAGTCTTTTGATCCATCTTTGGTTTTAGCCTATGATTTAAATTAGTCAAAGCTATCGCCGCACAATGAACTAAGCAACTGTTAGTCCAGAGATCAGACTTCTCCGAGATATTATCATGAAGGGAAGCATGCATTTTAGCTAGATCATGGGGCAAAGTAAATCCTGGATGTTACTTTTTTTCCTTGTACTGAAATCGCTGTCATCTCTCAGGGGCATGCTTGCTTTCCGTTATTGGTCTTCAAGCCGCTTCTTCCTCTCCGTCTGCGGCTTGTTCATGCAGCAGTTGAGAAAGCGCTCTGCGTTTATATCCAGTTTTCGAGAGGTAAGCAGCTTGATTTTGCAAAGACTCACGCGAAATGTGTTTCTGGCACCACAGAGTTAGTATACGCTCCAAAAAGCCTTCGTGAACAAAGATAATGCTGGCATAGTAGCAGTCTAGTGAATTATCCTTGAGTCTACTTGTTTACTCATTATGAGCGTCCCGCCCTTGTGCGTCGGTGTTTCCATCTGAATTATTTTCAGCACCCCGAGCACTGGTGTGATCAGCACTGTTTGTCGACCCATTTTCGGGTACTCTACGTGTTCCCGTGAACCGATGGTTAAAGGGTTTGACCATCCTTGTAGAGTCCTCCGTCTGGCGGTTTTTGCCTCTGGACCATCAAAATTTAGGAGCACAATTTTTTGCGACTGAATTCATTATTTTAACCATATATACCATAAAACAATCGGTACAGGGACTCTCTATTCACAACCTGAAAATGCGTCCTGTGGAAAACCGCGGGATCTAATCGAGAGCGGGTGCTCTTCTCAAAAATTTCACTTGCTCCCGGCAAAATCGCGCTAATGTTTTAGCTGTAACCACATCACACGACCGTGAAATAGGTGATCTCTTTCTGGGATAGACTCAGTACGACAATCCGGCAAGAGTCCAACACACCTTAAGGATACGGATTCCTTTTCTCCAGCTGGACCCCGTTGCTCACTGGTAGTTTCGACCATGTAAATGAATAGTCCTCTTAAGTAACATATTCACCCCTTTCATCTCTATTCCCTAGCTAATTGCTGTCCAACTCCCAGGTTTGCATTTTCCAGTTCGACCTCGTAGCTTACACTGCCCTTAATTCCAGATTCAAATTTTCCAGCTACACCTGTAACTGGCTACTGTCACAAACTTCAGATTCACCTTTTCCACCTCAAGCCCGTAGCTGACTTTTGTCTCAAGTCCCAGATTCGCTTTCCCTAGCTCGACTCTCTAGCTCGCTAGTGCCCCCATGATAAAGGGGTAAACCCGTGTTCAAGCCTCAGTGAGATAAGTATTGTACGAGAAGAGAATTAGGTTTGCAGAATCTAATGAATTTGAATCAGGCAATCCTAAAATATCATAAACTTCTTTGATGTGTGAACATCTTGTGCTGTGATATGGGGTAGCGCTGCTGTCGGGGCACTAGGTTCTTTCGGGTCACATAACAGTTATATTTAGTGATTTTTCGAAATGCGTAGCAAGTGAACGTAGGCAGGTAGTTAACGATATTAATAAACGAGAACTTCAATATTAAAATTAATATTTCAGGTAGCAATTAAGTTTTTTAAATAAAAAAAAACATAAAAATCATCATTATTACTTGATTATGTGTATCACCTTCGTTATGCTGACATTTAACTCTCAAATCAAAAAATCTCTACTTATGATATTCATAAAAATACTTACCATCTGTAGTAGTAGCTTTTTGCTTCCCTTTTGAAAGAGGTCCTGAAGCATCATTGCGGTTCCGAGATGCTTCTGAGCTTGATACTGTAAAGGGGGGAGAGAAATATATGAAGTTTGATGAATCATCTATTTTTCAAATTGATGTGAACAGAAAAAATTTAATATTTCACCCATCATAACTCATTAGTATTCTCCTCAAAAATTATTCTATTCCAAGGAAAAATTGTAATTGTTCTGGAAAATTCACTTTTTGAAGTCAGAATTGTAATTCTCTTCACAAATTTCCTCTTTAAACTCAAAATTATAATTTTTCTCAAAATTATAAATTGCAATGGAAATAAAAAATTGTTAACTGAAGTAGTTGCTTATTTTCAATATGCGTAGTGAATTCTAGCCAGGGCTTGACGAGTGAGCAACATTTAAAAAAACGTGAAAGAGCAAAGTATGATTGCATAAACGTCAGTAAAAAAGATATCTCTCCTGTATCAGCACTATACTATTTTACGTTTTTATGCCTCTAGTCATGTTTAGAGTTCGTGGAGGTTCTAGGCCTTCAAAGATATTCTTTGAATGTTGAAGTTTTAATTAATTTTTATATAATTTTTCGAATTGTTCATCAACAATAAAATAATAAATGAAACGATTTTTTAACAAGTTTGCTTTGATTGTTGCTTCTGGTCAAGAAATATAGGTGACAAGTATATAGCACTTGATCATAAGCCCAATCTCAATCCCAATTTTAATCCCAATCCCAATCTCAATACCATTCGCATTCCCATTTCCACTTCCATTCCCATTTTGGTTCTCATTCCCATTAGTGATCACTTGTCAAAACAACTTTTTCGCTCTGCGCCATTTAGTCTAAACAAGTAGTGATAAGCACATTAATTACAATGATATTAGCCAAATTTTTAATTTTCCTTTATGTAACAGCCCCTCGTGATATTCAAACTAATGCCGGGATGGAACGAAAACGTCCCTCTACATGCAAAAATAAAACTTTTTCGCTTCCTGTACTTCTATTGCTAAGAAAAATTGGAAGCTTGTACATTGTCTATATCGAGGTTAAATCTCTTGAAAGCAAGAAGAAATCGTCGGATCTATGGCCAACCAGTGTCATAATATTTCCAAAAACTCTCTAAATCTTCCCTAGAACTCTCCCGCTTTATTGTTCATGGAAAGGAGAGTGCCGAAAATTGGCCCCACGCCCCCACTAATGAGACTGGTACCAAATGAAAGCTCTTGTTGAGTAGATCAAACTTTACAATGGGCACAACGTTGTAGATTTTAGCCTTCATACTGTTTTCTGCCATTCAATGTCAAGACTCACACTAAGAGTAAAAGTAATATGTGGGGCAGAATGCGTCAAGTGTCTCCACCTAAAATGATTGTTTCACTTTTATCTTGTTTAAACTTGGCTGAATTATATTTCTAGTAGACGTTCATCAATTCACAAAACGATAGGTCAATTTATCAAGCGATTGTCAATTTACAGGGGCCTGAAGTTTTTGAATTTTCAGGTGCTTTTTCAAAAAATCAATTTTGATTTTTTGAAAAAAGTCAAAAATCAAAATGAAAACAAAAAACTGTTATGATATCCTTAAAGCACATGAAAAGATCTTTCCAAAGCACTCTAATAAAAGTACAACCATATATTCCTAAAAGAAGTTACACTAACTAAATATTACTTTTACTCTTAGTGCCACTGAGAAACTTTAGGTTAGAAAAATTACTAAAACGGACAGCAAATGGGGGCAAAATGCTTAAATTTCGGCAATTTAATACATAAATAATAAGTAATACTATTTTTATAAGAAGATTTCCTATTTGGTAATAGCAAGCTTTACTATTTTCTGTAGTAAAATCCGATGTAGCAATAATTAGTAGAGTTATTAATAAATTGTACAAAAAGAATAAAAATAATAAGTATTTTAAATAACATAATATACTAAATATGTAGAAGAAATTACTATTGTATGTAGGAACGCGATGTGTATTATGGACATTTTCTACTTTTTGTAACAAAGGTTGATACCAATTATGAAAATTGGTCCCAAATATGACTAACTGATTTAGCAGACGGTATCGAGCCTTGGACCGAGCGCAGCCGAATGCATCCGACGTGTGGCGATCGTCGATCAACGGATTTTTAGGAAGCGAAAATGACACTTAATTTATGTTTCAATTCAAAATCCGCAAAAAAAAACGTAATTTTTAAAAATAATATTTACTTATTTTAATTACATTAAAAATTTTGTTGTTTAAAATTATAAAAATATCATCAATATTAATCAATTAAGGATTAAATGAATTAGAATCAATAAACTTTCTATCATTTAGGTCATTTTGAAGTTTTCATTGTGAGTCTCAAAATGTCTTATAATACTATCTTTTAAGAATATATACATATATGTAATTTCTAATGTTGTCAATTCTTAATTTAAATAAATGTGAATTATGTTAAATGCAGAATATGTGTGTAGGTAAGCTTGTGTGAAAGGTAGCAACACGTGTTTATTTTTTTTACTATTCCGACTGTAGCAAATTTTGCTAACCAATTAATAATTCGGTGCGCACGGTCCCTGCGCATCATTTTACTACAGTACTTTGTAAATACTGTTATCTTCTACCGATATTAATCCAACAAATTGAGTATTTTCTCCCATCAAAATTAGCAAATGGCAGTAGTGCAAACTTGCAGTTTTACTACAGAGGTTAATAAATACTTCAAATGTCTTTTACAATAAATGCAATAGTTTTAACTTTTATTCCAATATATTTTATAATTCTTGAAGTGGCTACGCGTTACTATTGAGGTTAGTAAATATTATTAAAACTTGCTTGTTGCCCCTTATTGCAAAGTTCAGATAGTAACATCTAGTGTGATTTTTAACAAGAAATTTAAACAAGGGTTTCTCAGTGTGTGAGTTTCGACATTGGATGGCAGAAAGCAGTATGAAAGCTAAATTCTACAATATTGTGTCCATTGTAAAGTTTGATCTACTCAACAATAGCTTTCATTTGGTACCAGTCTCATTAGTGGGGGCGTGGGGCCAAATTCCCATGTAACCTCTGTACCCTCCTTTTTATAAATAAAAGCCTCAACTGACCAGAATTGACTTTGAAATTGTTTGCAGTTGAGCTATGCAAGATACGAAAAAAGACGCAAAGACAAAAATTGTACCCCTAAAAAAGATCTACAAATTTATTATAAATACTTTTTTATAGGATGCGTATTTTTTGTTTTATTAGTAAATAACAACATTGAAAATATAAAAATTGAATTTTCAAACAACCGGCACCAGCTAAGAAAAAAATAAAGAGACAAAAGTTGTTTACCCAGAAAGAGAGATTATTATATTTACCATTATAATGAAGGATGACCATCAGCGTAGAGACCAAATTACAAGAGATCTTCATTTTGTAGAATCAGAGGAGCAGCTAATTACTGTATCAATACCTGAAGAATATTCCAACTGAAGAATATTCTGATGCTTCATTGGACTATATATATATATATATAGTCCTTATCTGATAAATGATAGACGACGCGGAACCTTTTCATTGGTCCACGTCGAAACATAATTATTTTCAGCTACGATTCTATTATTATCAGGTTTTGAACTTTGACGGAAGTTTATGAAGTTTGCTTACATAAAACAGTGTTGGCGTCAATTTGTACGAAATTTCTATCTGTGTAACACTAAGTCATCAAAAGATCTGAAAACTCTAATTAAAGTAATGTTAATTAATGCAACAAGACCTTCACAGGAACAAGTAAAGTTTCATGTTGAAATCGAATTTGTAAAAAATGTGCTGAAAGAAAACCGAAAGCCTAGTTATTCCTTGGCTTTTAGTTTATATTTTTTATATGATGTATTTTATGAACATCAATATGCTTAATATTATATATTTACTATTTTTTATTTATCAACATGAATTCGAGTTGCATATTATTTAATAAATGTTTTAATAGAAGCAGTTAATGTTGAAAACGTTGTACAAATTTAAAAAAAAGCAATGATAATGATTATGATTCCTAATCAAACAATCTCGGTTTATTCTCCTTCACTCGTATAAAACGTGAAAGAAGACAAACAGTCGCCTATTTTATTATATAAATTATCAGTAGTAAATCAATTTGCAAGATACACGTACTTACCAACTTGTTCTATTTTCTAATAGCTTAGGGCAATGTTGCATGCTTTTTTCTCTCATCCTTTTGTCCAAACACCATAATTTTGGTTTTATTGACGTTAATTTTAAATTTTACGTTTTTCATGCTAGTATCTAGTCAGCTAAACATTCTATACAAGCCCACAACTGATTCTGCCGTAACAAACTTACCATCAGCAAACGCTAACCCACGTACCTTCACTGTCAGAGAGGACCATTCTTAAACATTTGCCCATTTGTACATTATAAAACTCAAAATATAGCCACTAGGCCTCTAAAAACATGTTCTACTAAAACACGTCAAAAAAATGTTTCAGAAATATGAAATGTTTTTTGTTAACAATAAATATTATAAACGAAGTCAACAATCGGACACTGTACCTCTAAACAAATCCACTAAATCATGTATTATAAAAATGAATTGTAATATTCCTTGAGGAAATAGTTTAAGCAACTTTTAAAAATAATTTCAATTAATAAATATTTAAAAAGCAGCTATCTTAGTTCAACTTGTAAATAACAGTTTTCTCTGCTGCAATAATTATCTTAAAGAATCTTGCGAGGGTCTTCAACAAACAGCAAAAAATTTCTTGAATGGGACACTGTCTGATATATCTAATATTATCCACAATCCAATGTATTCTACAATCTAATTTCACTCACAGTCCAATTCAAAATCCACTTCCGTCTAAAATTCTGTTCACAATCCAATCTGATCCACAATACTATCTTATCCACAATTCGATTCAGTCGACAATCTAATCCAATCTTATTCTCATTTCATTACAAAATGCAAACTCATCCACAATTCAATCTAATAAAAATCAAATCCATTCCAATAGAATTATGATCGTGAACGATGTGACCTAATAACGTTGAATTAACAATAGTCAATAAGTTGACTGAATGATTCAATCACCTGTCCTTGAGGAGAGCCCTTATCTAGTCAAATTTTAATATTCCTCTCCTGCCTGTGTCTTCATTAGGTTCGAGCTCGATCGATCAATCAATTAATTAATGAATCAGTTAAGTGTTAAGTGTTTCAATTGGTCCAATAGTGCAAACTGCCTACATTCATATAATTCTATACATATAAACATTGCTCCAGATCCAGTTGAAATTACCAAATCATTTTGTTATATGACATTTTATGTATAATAATAAGGTTCAAAATAAATTAAACTCCAAATCAATTTTCTTGGAATTAGGAACACAATTTTTTATTTCAGATACACACGATCTTGGGTATTGCTTTATTCCCCATTGCATTCAATCACAGAATTAATTGAAAATTTGTCAAATTAATTATACAAGGAGAGACCGCGTGGACGCCGGCCGATTCGAATCAAAAGGAAAGTTACCCAAAAACTTCGCTATAAGGTCTAACCTTGTCGGTGAATATGTTGACTGTCAATTGGATCTTAAAATCTTTATCAAATATTCTGAAAATGGTATTCCAAGCAGCAATATAAATTCCAACAATGTTACCATTAAAATCAACTACTACAGGGGTACCTTTCCCTGTGTTGTGTATAGGCACAAACCGTGGATGCAATTCATTCGGTACTTCGTAAATCAGAACATGCTTCAAAGAAAATTGAAATAATGTTTTATACAAATCAGACGGCACAGCTCCGGCAAATGTAGATGCAAATTTGGCATTACGTATTTTATTGAATCCCAATATTTTTTCTTTATCCGATCGTAGATCTGGAGGGTTATAGCCCCTGTACTGCATACATAATTCTGTGAAAAAAAGAAATGATTGATTTTTGATACCTGAAATATATTTTAATGGAAACTAAACAGATGTATGCAATATTCTGAAGCACAAATAAGGTTTTTAAGCCAAAATTTGAAAAACTAATAAATAGAATGTAGGGGTTACTAAAGATTGCTGCTCCAAATTTCAAAATCCAAGATCATAAATGGCATAATCCATTTTTCAGTGTACAGTGGAAGAATAACTTTATTTTCTAAGCAAAACTTCCACTTTTCTTACCTGATATTTCAAGTGTATTACTCTACTTATTTATAACAGGCTTCGAAGTATGTCAACTATTTTTCTTTTTTTGCCTTTTTTTTTTGTTTTTCTACATAAATATGCACTCAATTAATAGAACTCAATAAGAAGATACACCTATTCTTCAATGAAAGATGGCTCCTTTTGGTTAAGGATTCATCTTCCTTGATTGAAGGTGGGAATCAAATTTATCAAATGAAAAATAAAGAAAAACTGAACAATTCAAAGTTATGATTCACGTATGTGTCTCACTTTCATGATGCTCAAATCTGATTCTGAAAATAAAAATGTATCTACTTATGAATTTTATTAAAATACTGACCATCTGGAGTACTACTATGGCTCTGCATCCCTTTTAGAAGAGGCACTGAAGCCTGGACGATGTTCCAATGCCTTTGTGAGCTTGATTCTGTAAAAGAACAAGGGAAATGTATACAGATTTAAGAAGCATTAATTTTTCATATTGACTTGCAGGGTAAGGGTAACCCGACCCCTTTTGATTTGAACAAAATATTCCTATGAAGAATAATTCACGCTACCTCACTTTTTATTAGCAGAACTCAATTTGTCTGATAACGACATTGTTGTATGAGAAATTCACTATAGGAAATCATGATTTCAAAATTTGTCTTATGGAAAATACTTTGTTCCATCTTATACTTTTAGATTTCGTTAAGCTAAAATACAACTTTGAGAATCGAAATCTTAGCAGAGATAACTTTGGATCAACAAAAATCTGGTTTCCTGGAATCTTCGTAAGCGTCACCCAGGATAATTCAGATATAAACACATCAGATATTCAGAAGTCGGTGCTCGCCTTGACGACGTGTGATCTACAATCGCGCAATGGACGAATTAATATGCATGATCCTCTGTGTGACGATATCAAGGACTGCACGCTCGGTCTCCTTCATTGAACCACCCCAAAAATTTAGAGTAGAGTCGGGATAACAAGCATGTTAATCTCAGATACTTTGTTTAAAGCCGACAGATTAGAAGAGGAAATCTGATGAAGAAGGCGCTTGTACATATCTGCTTCTAAAGAACTCCTTCGCTGATGTTATTTATAGATATCTCCAGTGCCGAGGTGCCTGATAATACTCATTAACACAAGCTCAGGGTCCTCGAGAAAGTGTAATTCGATCTCCATTCAAATGACTCTTGGTGTGTAGAAGTGAACTTCTTCTACCAGAAATTCTTGATACCATATGGTGCAGCAGTGGAGAAGTTCTTCGTACCCCTAAGTGCTTTCTGCACCAGTCTTTGAAGGAGATTCCTCCTAGGATGTTATGAGATTGTTGCAAACCGCCTTGAAATGTATGATATTCTCAGTGTCCTTTTTTAATCAGCGTGGGAAGATATTGTGAACCTTTCTCCAAGAAGATTTTAAGCAGCTTTTTCTTGTTAAGTGTATGTTGGTAGATCATCCAATATTCTGCAGCGACTGAATGCACAATATTCATTTAAATTAATTTTCCTTGTGATCGATGTTTTCGGAGTTGCGCAACTATAACTAGTTCGTAACCTTAAAGCCATATCCACTTTCCAAAAATATGACAAGGCACTTCCTGGCTGAATGTAGAAAGCTTTGATGTACTGTGACAAACGTTGCTTATAACCGTAACGTTTCTACACCGGGATATTCTGAAAAACGCAAAGCAGGAGAAATCAATGCTGATAAAAATCAAACCCTAGAATATAAGCCGACCAGAAACTTGCCAGAATAGTTCATCCAGAAAGTATTAAGTGATTTGATAAGGGACCTGAATTTATCGAAAAATGTGGGTGGAGCATTGGCGTTAACTCAGTGATGAAAATAATTATGGTTTGAAAGCTGTTCTCTTGCACTATGCAAATGAATATTCATCAATACCTGTCACTCATGCTACCAATAGGAAAGAAAGCTATGCTGTTATAAAATTTTCACGTGTCAAAATAAATTAAAATCGTATCAGTGGTCAATCTGTAGCGAATTTAAAGTTTTGAAGATTTTTCTCGGATTGCAATCTGGCTATAAAAAAAATTGTTGCCGTCTATGCATTTGGGACAGCACAGCAGGAGATCAACATTATAATGTTAAAGTTTGGCCAGACATAACGAAGTTGGAACTGTGAAAAATGAACGTTGCTCTAATACCACTGATTGATCCTCAAAAAATCCTACCAACACCATTGGGTGTGAAGCTCGGCATCGCAAAAGATTTCGTCAAAGCGATTGATGAAAACGGAGGTTTTCGTTTCTTGAAAAGAAAATTCCCTAAGCTTAGTGAAGCTAAAATCAAGAAAGAAGTTTTTCAAGGACCAGGAAACCGACAACTGATGTTGGACTGTGATTTCGAAAAGAGCTTCACTGACATTTAGAGACAAACTTGGTTGTCAGTTAAAGCTGTTATGAACAATTTCTTGGGGTACACAAAATTCATAAATTGCAAACATTTCATGGACACTATGCTGCAAAAGTTCCAGGAAATAAAAGTGAGCAGGTCACTTAAGATTAAAATTTTTTATTCTTACTTGGAAATCTTCCTAGAACGCTTTAGCAGACTACTGTTGGAGTCTTATGAATGATGAGCTAAATGTTCACCATCGCTGAACATACAAGAGAAAAAGTTTCTGTTCAAAAGTAGCAGCTTATAATCATTTTTTCGACAAGAACTAACTGAAGGACGATCGGCTAGAGTGCTACGACACCAGAATAAAACCTGAGCTAAAAGGTTATTGAAGCAGCTCCATGCCTTGTGGTGTGAGAAACACCCAGAGCTTTCGCACTTTTCGC
>CAKNWU010288302.1:0-10072 GCA_932072015.1 Andricus quercustozae
GGGGTAGTGCAAGTTAAAATTAGGTGGGGAGGGGAAGTAGACTTGGCGGGGAGGTGAATTGAGGTAGGGGAATTATATTGATTGGGGTGTGGGGGGAGTGAGGAGAGGATAAAATAGGATCTGATAGGGTCGAAGGGGTTGAGATAGGGGGGGGGGGGGAGATTTGGAGGACTTAATTAACGTCAGTGTAGGCTGAAAAACCGTTTTTGTAGGCGCATGTCGTAATTTCCTTGGAGTACTCGGAGAGTACGTATAACTCAAATAAAATCTTATGTAATGAATTTTCTAAGCTTGCCGTTAAGAGCTAATTTTAGAAAAGTTACTTTACTATTTTAGTTGAGCAAAAATGTCTGTGTATTATGGTAGAAAGTGTATCGTGGCACGATGAGCCGTGCAAACCTCTTCGAGGAGGTTCTTGCCTTCTCTCTTAGTTACTGAAACGCAATCTTCCTCATTGTCCCGGTAATGAGACGAAACGATAAAGTGGTGCAACTTTGAAAGTTTATCGGCGTACCGAGGGTAAGCACCCGTCCGTGCTGAGCGGCCATTGTGAAAACCTTGCTGGATCCTCTTAAGCGACGGTATTTTCACTGTGGTAGAAGGCAGACAGCACGAAATGGAAAGGGGATTCATCCAATAGTCTCGCGATAAGGCGACGAGCCATTAAAAACTTAAATCCCGAATCGTGGCTTCCTCGAGCTTCACTGCGCCAACCGGTTGGGACGTTTCGGCTAATTTCGAACTTGAATTAAATACCTCCTACACTAGAACTGTATCTGGAAATCAGCTATTTTTCAGGAAGTGAATAATTTATTCTTGCATGATATAGAATACCTTTGAGAACTTGTCAGCTAACAATTAGTTAACAGATATGATTTTATGATTCAATGATATCTGTATTTTGTGCAAGCAGGAACGATGTTTTAGGTTTAAAATTTGATGAGGGCATTAAATTTTGAGGGTGAAGCTGAAAATGAATTACCATGTGGTATGGTACGTATTAATCATCCTTTACACACATAATTTGTTTGCAGAGGGATTTTCAATGAGAGAGCATTATTTGCAGGAGAGATTCATTTCGAGATCGCTAGTTTCCGGGTGGTTCTAACAGTGTTCCGAAGGTAAGTGGTTACAAGTACCAACAGCAAATTACGCTGAGTCAGTTGTCCTGATGAAGGTGCAGTAGCAGCAGTGCCCCGTCACTCCCGCACCAAGAAAATCCCCGAGGGCTTACGTATTATTCGACTAGAATTCAAAACTATATTGAAGCTGTGCAATATTCGAGCTTCTGCTCGTTCAGTCACAGTAGATAAGATGATTCAACTAACATTCAGGAAAATAGCCCAGCGCTATACGAGTCAGTCCCTACATTGTCCGATAATCAATATTAAACCTTTACTCCAATTTGTAACGAGGTGCATATATTCTCCAAATTCTACTTTCATTCATGTTTATTTTCCCGAAATCCATTTAAAAGAATAATCATTTGCCCAGATTTCTTTTCTTTCAAATTACCGGTTGACATCATTTTTATTATGCAGAATTACTATTTGCCCCAATTTTAATTTTTCCCAATTATCACTTGATATCAGTTTAATAGAGTTGTTTGGAGAGTCATATATATCATGTTTCCAATGCTTGAATCTTATTTTTCTTTTAAATTATAATTTTATACACGTCAATAAAATAGTTTTAAAATTTATTTTACTATTTTTTATTTAATTTCGAATGTTTAATTTGTGAACGATGTTAATTGAAGAATAAAGGTGAGGTCAATATTTAATGAAGTTTCTGTAAAAGTTGATGGCGGAATTTTCAAAAAAGTGTATTTATTGTAATACAGTATTTTAAAAGTAATCCAAACTTTGTAAGTCATAACCTCATTCCTTCACAAAACCTCACTTATTATACTGGAAAATTAAAAAAACGTTTAGCTTCTTCTACAAAAACATTTATTTAGGAAGTTTTCGGCCTATGAGGACTTTAGCATAGCTTTGAGCATGATCATGACGTGATAGAAATTAGGGCAAATTGGTATTCGCATGAGTGATCCAACTAAAGCTTCTCAAAGTTTACAGTTTTCACAATTATCCTGCCTCTGAAACGCTGCACTAGATATCTAAAATTTAAAGTTGGAAACGAAACCCCATTACTCAATGCGAATCTACTGTAAAACAGGACAAACTGAGACACGTTGGGGTAGCCGGGCCACTCATATTTTATATTTTATAATTTGATTTTTTGGTCGATAAAAATTCGAAAAATGCACGAAGCTTTAGCTTCCTGGATAAATTTGTATGTGAATAATATTCATGTGAAGCTATAATTTTCTGCATTTTCGTTAAGTCGAGTAAAAAACACTTGCTAGACTTTAATACAAAAATTTCTTGGATAATAATGTATGTTATCTATCATATTGTACATCGCCTTAACAAAATTATATAAAATTTTAAGTATGCTATGATACTTTTTTGTAGCTATAGAAGGATTTTTATAAAAAGTTTGGATTTTTAGGGGAAAGCGGGAGATGGTGAGAAATTATAATACTAAAATAAGATCGGCTCCTTTGATCAAACACTTTGATGAGCAATTGCGAAATGCTATTCACACACATTTTTCCTAATACCGCCAGGGTTAAAAAAAATTATTCTTGTATTCATAAGCTGTATTCATAATGTGAAGTAAAACATAGAAGTTTATGCTTTCACTGAAAATATACACGTATTTTTATGGTGTTACTCATCTGATTTTTTTAATTTAATCCAAAATAAATGTATGGGCTCAAAATTGATAATATTTTACCACTTGGTATTACTGAAAATCTATTTCTGCCTTTTTATTGATAGTGGACGACTTAATCCTAAACTGAGGGATAAAGATGGTCACACTTTAATCTGCAATAACTAGTTACTTATCACTAAATCAAATGTTTTAACATCAAGATACGGAACAGGGAGAGTTGGACATTATACTTTTAAAGCATTAATATCTCATTTTGATTTCTTCCAGTAACATATGGAGAAAAACCTAAAAAAAATGTCCCGCTTAGCCCCGTCTTATGGCAACGGAACTGAATACGGAAAAATATTTTTAGTTTTATACATGATAAAAATGCATTAAACTTGTTCTTATACTAAACTGACTTCATTGAGAAAAATATGCCGCTTTCAGTACCTTCAGCTTGATGGCTGTAAAGAAAATGTAGAGAGCAGACTTCAGCAAGTCAGACACGATATATCGTTAGTCTGACTACAACGTGCAGTTTCTACTTGCGCGTCCTAGATACTGCTAGCTTTATTGCCGGCCTGCGTAAAATGTTTGACTAGCTAGATCTGCTTCAGTATCTCACGTACCTGCGGTTTAAGCTAATGTTTTTTTCATTGCTTTTCTTATGGTATCAGAATATTATTTAATTTGTTTTCAATATAGACTCAACTTATTTATATGGCAATAAATAAATTAAAATAAAGAAAACGAATGTTATTTAAGGTTCAACGAATAATCACTGTGCTGGAGAGAAAATAATTCTTTCTTACAGGACAGTCTATAAACTTCGTTACCAATTTTGGCTTTAAAGCCCCCCCCCTCCCGTTCGCCTTGTTGACGGCCGTAGTTTTATTCCCCATGCCGCTTTGAAACCTAAAATATCAGACTTCACAGACCAAAATGCTCTCAAAACTTTGTGAATAGGATGATTTTTCACGAGAATTAAGGAATAAATTCTTTTAAATAAAACTAATGTGTATTCAATACCAACGTTGTAAATTCCTAAGACTTCGAGTCGTAGTATAATGAATTTTCAAAAAAATAGAAGAATTTTCAACCTAAAAAAAAGAATGTTTAACAAAAAGAAAATTATTTTTTAATTAAAAAGTTGCGTTACATCCAAAACAGTTGCATTTTGAACCAAATAATTGAATTTTGAAGCCAAAAATACAAAATTTTTAGAAGACAGTTGAATTTTCAACCACGAAAGATGGCTTTTGTACCATAAAGGATGCATTTCATAATATAAAAGATTAATGTTCTACAATGAAAGATAAATTTCCTACTATAAAAGATAAATTTTCTACCAAAAAAGATGAATTGTTTATCTGAAAGGACGAATTTTCAACAAAAACAGTTGATTTTTCGACCAAAAAAGATGATTTTAACAAAATGGTTAAATTTTTAATCAAACAGTTGAATTTACAACCTATAAAGATGCATTTTCAACCAAATGATCGAATTTTCAAACAAAAGAGTTAAAATTCAACCAAAAACAGTTGAATTTTCAATAAAATAATTGAATTTTTAAGCTAGAAATACGAAATTTTTTGAAGGCAGTTGTATTTTCAACCAAATCATTCATTTTCAACTTAGAGAGATGACTTTTTTACCATGAAAGATAAATTTTCTACCATAAAAGATTAATTTTATACTATAAAAGATGCATTTTTCGAGGAAAATGCATTTTCAATTGTCAAATTTTCGAATTTTCAAACAAAAGAGATAAAAATTCAACTAAATACAGTTGCATTTTCCACCAAACAACTGAATCTTTAAGCCAAAACTAAGATAATTTTAAAAGAAAGTTGAATGTTCAGCGCAAAATGTTTAATTTTGAACAAAAAATTTCATTTTCCATAAAAAAAGATGACTTTTCTACCATGAAAGATAAATTTTCAATCCAGATGGACAAATATTCAACAAACCCACTAAATTTTTGACCAAAAAAAGATTATTTTAACAAAATAGTTCAAATTTTCTCTAAAAATATTTAAATATGTAACCAAAAATATGCATCTTCAACAAAACAGTGAATTGAAAATTCAATAGTTGAATTCTCCACTAAAATGATGTATCTTTAGACAAACAAACAAATTTACAACAAAATACATTAATTTCCGACCACATAGTTTAATTTTGAACAAGAAAATATTAATTTTTAAATAAAAAAGATCAATTTTTGACCAACAATGGAAGAGTTAAATTTTTAGTTAAAAAGATTAATATATAACTTAAAATTAAACATATTTTCAAAAAAAAAACAGTCAAATTTGCAACCAAAGAGATTAATTTTTACGAAAAAAATGAATGATTAAAAAAGCAGTTCAAATTCAAACCAAGTAGTTGATTTTTTGACAAAAAGAAATCTGAAATTAAATCTTCAACCAAATAGTACAATTTTTAATCCAAAGAGATGAATTCAAAAAAAAAAAATAATAGTAGACTTAAAAAAAATCTTTTAACCAAAACTAGATGGTTTTTCTTATGGGATGTTATATTTAAAAATCGGAAAAGAGAGAAATAGTGAAAAGAGTGTAAAGGATACAATATGAATGTGATTTTGAACTTATTAAGTTATTATTGAACGCACTAATATTATATAATTTCCTAACGTTACTTTCAATGCCCCCCCTGCTCTCTATCTGTGTTACGAATCTTAATTTTTAGTGCATTCCCTCTTCCTCTCAAATTAGCAATGTAGTTTATGGGTGGCCCCTAATATTATCTCAACATTCGACTTCAGAAAGTTTCTTTTTAGATGAAAGAATCAGACAAGTAACATTCCGCTTTTATCGAAACGTATAAAATCTTCCTGTTAAGTCCCGACAAAATTCTGACATGCAGACTTTTTTTTAGGGAAAAGTATACTTAAAACTCAATAAATTCACTCGGAAAATGTATGCTTTGTATTTTTTGTTTGTCTATTTCCTTGAGAAGAAATAATCGAATAACAAAATTCAAATGTGATCTTTGCATGTGAAATACTTTAGAGCAATGCCTACAAATTGTTACCAATATACGCTGAATTTTGTAGAGAGATGGCATTTAATAATGAATTAACTTCAAAGTTAATTTGCATGAATTTTAATATCAAGCAGCTTTTTCATGGCTCGACCCGGTGCTTGTTTGAGCCTCACCAGGCAACGATGCGACGATACAAACTACGAGCTTACTGAGTCGTGTTCGTCCCACGTTGCGAGGAGCCCTGGCTCAAAGTCGTGAGTTCATTATTTACAGATTACAGTCTAGCGGAAAATTGCGCAGCCCTCCTCTTCTTAGTTTTACCTTTCATTTCGCCACATCCATGCAATCATAAAAGTACTGCACAAGAATTTTATGCTAGTCATCATCTTTATAATATCATCAACTTTTCCATCTAACTGAAAGCCTCCGGTTATTGAAGTTTTCAATATTGCTGATACTTAAGAACTTACTGCAAATAAAACTAAAAGATGTCTTTATGACATCTAAAAAAGGTTCTATATCGCTTATTTCCGCAACGTTATCTTTTACTAAAAACCGTTCTGACGGTCGCATATGATGTCTTTAAGACCTTGGAAAGTCTTTTTACATTTTTCTTATTGATACATCAACGTATTTTTTATTATTTATTCAAAATATTGTGAATTGAACTTTCAGTATTCATGTTCTTCAAAAGTGGAAAAGACTAAAAAAGAAAGAAATTCTGAAGAGGAAGGATTATGTGATATCTGTTGCTTTTTCTACGAGTTTGAGAAAACTCGAGTAACATGAATATCAAAGGTTCTAGAGATTTTACTATATCTCTATATATGTAACTGAGCTATTTTAGTATTACTTTTCGTGAGGATGGATTTTCATCTCAAGGGATGAAATTTAAGGACGGTATTACTAAAATATTCTTACCAGATTTTTACCGTGCATAAATAACGTAAAGTTTTTTTGTAAAATGTTGAACCACGTACCCCCTTTTGTTAGGGTTTGTAAGTTTTAACCCCCCGCTATTTTGCGTAATTTTTCTGACCAAACTTTTTTTCGTGAATTTATTTATTACCGTTTCTTATGAATTAATAAAGTAGATCCATTTTAACGAAGAAATTTAATTTCCCACCAAAACAGATGAATTTTTGAATCATAAAGTTGAATTTTTAAACTAGAAATGATTAATTATTCAACAAAAATGGAAAAGTCAAATTTTTAATTCAAAAAATTAATCTGTAATGAAAAAAATAATTTTCTACAAAATAGTTCAATTTTCTATCAAAGACTTGTATTTACTACAAAATTTTTGAATCTTTAAGAGAAGAAGAATTTTCTACAAAACACTTCATTTTTCAACCAAACAGTTTAATTTTCAAAATAGATTAATTTTCAGCCAAAGCGTTGAATTTTCAAACAAAAAATATGACCTTTTAACAAAATTGTTAAATTTTCAGCAAAATAATTCAATTTAAAACAAAAAAATACCATTTTTGACCAAAGCAGATGAATTTATGGTCTAAAATTTAATAGTAGACTTTTTAACCAAAAAGAGTGAACTTTCAACTTAAATTTTGAATTTAGTTGGCATTCAAGTGGAACAACGAGAAAAAGGGGAAAGCCTGTAAACCCTGTGTTGAATAGGAATTTTGATCATTTATAGGTTAAAGATTAATAGTTTAAATAAACATTAAGGTTCATTTTCAAAACTCAAGGAAAAAAGTTTTTGATGAGAAAATAACATTTATTTATAATAAAATCTGTTTAACATTTGTTATTTGGTGATTCGCAGACTTAAAAATATGCCCGGCCCCTTATCAGCATTTTGATTACATTGTACTCAGAAGATTTAATTGTTGATTACTTTCTAAGAATGAAAAATGTATCTATTGAAAAGGTTGAATTAAAACAATAATGTTGTTTTCATTTTTCTATAAAAAATGTACATTAAAAAAAAATGCACTATATGAAACTATTTTTTGAAGAAAATGAGGTACGGTTAGACAAGACTACTTAATTCTGAACACATTCCGAATAACAAGACTGCGTCTGGATATGTTACCGTCTAAGCGGAATCATTCATTCAACGTCAAACGAACGGCAGCCACAGTGAATAATCATTTCCCGTAGTAACGAGGGAGATCGAGCCGTAAAGCCGCCCACAGTTCACGCCTTGCCCGAACTCTTAACCTCTTTCATAAAATCCTCGCGTTTTGCGCTCTACCTTTCCACCAGGCAAGTGCACTCGTCACACTTGTAATTAGCCGCATAGTAGGGCAATAACCACGAGAATTTGAAGCACGTCTCAAGTACAACTACATATGATTCATAACAACTTGTTATTCATGATCTGGCCATAAGTTTTTTTTTTACATTTCTTAAGTACTGATTTTAGATAGAAAATTCGCACGTTACTAAAGGATTTTCCTTTCACAGTAAACCCCGGGATACCAAATCGTTGCATATAATTCTGATGATCAATTTCAGGTCAAAATGAACCACTTTTCCGGAAGCAAAATTAATTTGTACACAACTTTATTCATATCTATCGTAGGTTTGTCATGGCCGACAAAATATTTCTAAAATAATGAATCGTTTAGAAAACTTCAAAGTTCATTGTGGGAGAAAAATTCCAAGTTTTCTATATTTAGTGAAAACAAATTATTATTAACTAATTAAAAAATGAATGTACAACATAATAGTTAAATTTTCAACCAAAAAGATGAATTTTGAACAAAATATGTGAATTTTCAGTCAAATAGATGCCTTTTTAATAAAAAAATGAGTTTTAACTGAAATGATTAATTCTCAACCAAAAAATGCAATAGTTGATATTTCAGCCATGAAATATTCTTCAGTCACGAGAGAAAAAAAGTTTCAACTAAAATTGGAATAATAGATTTAGTCGGGCCAACTTTCCCGGAGTCGGCCATCTTTGCCAACCAGGCATTGACCAATATACCGAATTGATAACTATGGCCCAACTCTGTTTTCCGACTATTGGATACCATAGTAGGCCCGTCCTAGATCGGCAACCACAGTTAGGGCATATTTTTTATTTATAAGAAAGTTATGTCGGCCCAATCTGAAAAGCCAATGTTGGCAGTCTAAGTGGGACCGACAATTGGCCCAACTGTGGCCCAAGCATGGCCCGACCATAGGGGGAACTATGGGAAATCTTTCGTTTACGAGTAACACCGAATATCGGCAACGGATCTTGCCGACGTTTCGTGAACATTGCTGTTCACAAGATTCGTTGTTTTGTACACGAATTAAACCCAAACATCTCTTTTTATTAAAATTGGAATAGTTCAATTTTCATTGAAAAAAAATTAATTTGTAATAAAAAAAATACGAATTTTCAACAAAAAAGTTAAATTTTTAACGAAATAATTAAATTTTGAACCAAATAATTAAATTGGTAACCAAGAAATACGGACTCTCAACCAAAAGTATAATAGAAGCTGATTTTTCAACCAGTTAGAATTAACTTTCAACGAAAAATAGTTGGGATTTTAACCAAAGAAATGCAATTTCTACCAAAAGAAATTAATTTTCAACTAAAAACGAATAGTTTAGGAATAGTTAAATTTTAAGTTAATCAAATTAATTTTCGACAAAAAAAGTGAATTTTCAACAAAGTAGTTAAATTTTCAATAAAATAAATAGCTTTAAAAAAATTGAATTTCACGGTGGGAAAAAGTTCAATTCTCCTATATTGGGCTATAAATCTCTATGGCCCTGTAAATTATAACAGAGGAAATTGATCTTGAGAATTTGATCATTCTGATGTGCACTTTGATAATAATAAAAAGAATCCAAAATCTGTACAAAAGCGATTCATATCATTTTGATTTAATTTCGGTATTAAATTTATCGACTGGCATTTACTGTGATAAAAAAAAAGTTGGGCAACGCTATGTCTCGAAAATCTCGCAATGATTTTTGTTGAGAATCTAATTATCTCTGTATTACTGGAATTTGTATTATACCATTTTCCCTTTTAATCATAAAAATCATAGAAAACCGACTGCAAATTGAGAAATGTTAGTGCTTTTTAATACTGTTGTTCAATTAAAAAAAAACTTTCAAATTATAAAAAAAAATATTGAAAATATTATATGTTTTATGTAAGTGCTTTATGCTCGAAAGAAGTATTTGTAAAAAAGAATTTTAATGTAAAATCATAGAGTTTCAAAAAAGACTTACATTTTCTAAAAATTGTAGGTTTTGTTAGCGTTTTTCACCGGAAATCGGCATTTTAAAGTAAAGATAAACTATATTCCATATTTCCAACAATTTTGGGTAATATTACTTATCGCTTTCCGACAGAAATTGTTTCTTT
>CAKNWU010288316.1:0-18255 GCA_932072015.1 Andricus quercustozae
TAAAGCAGTAGAAAGACTTTTTAAGGTTAGAAAAGTTTGACATATATCGCTTCAGAAACACTGCACTTCCGAATGTAATAATAAATATCACAAAGTCCAGGCACACCGAAAATACATATTTGGAAAAAATAAAGACAAATTAATAATGACAGAAGCACTGATATGATGCTAATAAATAAACTGAATTGTGAGAGTAATACTCTCAAAAAAATAATTATGTTTATATTTGTTAAATATTATCATTTCTAATGCATTCATGTTTTTCTATGAATGATAGATATGATTTTTGTAATTAATATTTCTTTTTACTTTGAAGTTTAATTTTTATTTCTAGACTGAACCGAAATCTGAGTGCATTTAAAGATATATAGAATTTGTGCAGATCTGAAGTTTGAGAAACGTTTTTTGTATACTGTTCAGGAGTAAATTCAGGAGTGTTTTTATTGCGTCTGGCAACACAATCAATCACGTCAATTACCGTAGGTACACGGAGAAAAATAGGAGTCAAAAATTAGGTCTACATTGCTGATAGTCCAGTAACTCATTACTAAACTAGCGTTGTAAAAAAAATTCGAGATTTTAGGTTCTATAATGTATGACACGCCCATAGCATAAATGAATGCCGTGAAGAAAGTATAAGGAGTTGAGCTCCTCCAAAAATAAATACTGGTGGTACCACGTGGGTCGTGTGCCTGAAATACCAACCTATGAATGCAGAGTGGGGAGTAGAGGGAGTTGAACGCTTCTAGAAGGAGTGCTGAGCCAGTTTAGTAACTAGTCCTGCACCACACATGTTTCGTGTGCACGACACTACTTGATGGTTTATTATATAAAAATAAGTTTCATAATTAAGCCCTGAATTACTGTTATTAGAGAGACCAGTAACTACTCTCTGCTGATGATAATTAATAAAAGCACTTTTATTTTTTTAATGTGATATATTTGATGTAGTTATGAAACCTAATGCTAAATGTAATTTGTGCACTGCAATTCATTAATGGATTCGTATATCCCGCCAGTAATCTTTATATTAAGGGGCTGGTAGCAAAAGCGGGTTCAAAAAGTCATCGGAGTAAAAATAAGTTAATAAGTTGTGGGCAAAAACTAGTTAAAAAGAAACAAGAAAAACAAGGGTTGTATCGAACACATGAAGATATGATAAAATAATACAGTGCAATCTATTATATCTTTATAGTATTATATACGATACAATCCTCGTTTTTCGTATCTTTTTAACTCGTTTTTGCCAGCAACTTTCTTAACTCATTCTGGCTTCGACGATGTTTTTAACCCGCTTTGCTACCAGCCCTTCATTTTTTTCGTATAAATTAAAACTTTCTTTGGCGGTAACGGAAAGTTTACCTTAGTGAGAATTGTTTTGAAAATAGAAATTGTGTCAAACAACACATAAATTTATTCCGTTTATTCAAACTAGAATCCTCCTAGCCAGACGTGGAAACAGCTTTATCTCGTTTTGCGTTTATTCTGACACATTTAATATATAATATTCACAAACAGACTATACGAAGAAATTAAATTAATAAGTGTGCTAAAAGAATTAAAGTATATTATAAACTAATACTATTTGTAGAAAAGTTAATAATTCTTCGAACTAATAGTTTTTTCTTCAAATTTTATTCACATTTAATTATCTTACAGATAATAAATCTTTATATAAAATACAAACATGCTTAATACTGTAAATCTAAATTCTGGCATTGAACACTGAACGCTCAAGATGGACAGAAAAAGAAAAACATAGATATAAAATTGTATAGCATGTGCTTGAAACGCTCTTTTTTGAAGTAAAATTCTAAATAAATGATTTCAGAATTTACTTATTTTTGTAAATGATACTTACTTCATGTGAAAATATTATTATAATGAAAATGAAGTAAAGCAAGCTCAAATAAATATTTGATAAAATTATTATTTAGCGTCTTACAAAAAGATTTGTAAAATTGAAAAATTCGAAAAATTTGTTTGGTCCAGTTTTCTCTTTTCTTCGTTCTCGGCCCATCATAATAGTAAATAAACTTAATGTGAACTCTTTTTCAAAGCCATATTTAGTTGTATTAAGGAGAGAGACCAATAAAATGTGAACTCATTTGAATTTGAACAGCACCGACGGTTCAAAATTCCCGAATTTAAATATAATGAAAATTTCGGCAGAAGCGACGTGGTTTCCTGTTCTATTTATATATATTTACTTAATATGAATATTGTGAAATACGTTCGAGAAATTGTTTAAATCTTTCAAAAAGTATACAAAGAAATGCAGTGACTTACAATTTCAGTGTTCCGTTATCTTAAAGACAAAATTGTATTACATAATAAACTTTTACTGACTATGCACGCTATTAGAATAATTTACACCCAGTTTTTGAATATATATTCCTTGCCATTACTAAGCCTAGTTTTGTGAGAAACAATACAGCTAAGAATATATTTGAACTTTAGTACTTTCCAAGTACAGATATCATTGCTTAATATTTCGAAAGCTTGAAAGTGTTCGGAGAAAGTACAATGTTGTAGCTCTTTTGCGACTACTAATACTTCATAAGTGTTTTCTAGCAGAAGGCAGTGAACTAAAAGAAACTTCGAACCGTTTTGACAAGGAACAACTAAAATACTTTCTGGTTTAATGTACTCGCCAAGAAATTGAATCCATTTGGTCATAGATACTGCAGGAGTTCCGTCAAAAGGCAACACACTTGAAAATGACTTATAATCTGGGATTTTTGTAAGACTCAAGACTTTACAAGGCCCACTTTTATACATTGGCTCCGATATTTTTCTCAAAAGTCTATCATTTAGTATCAATTGATGCTTCATTGCAATCGTCCGACAGACATTTGTTCGATTTAGAGACACATGAGAAGTCACCTTAGCCTCCCTGTGCTTACTCTCATACCTCATACAAGAGATTTTCCAAAGTGGCCCCATTAACTTCATTATCCTCGGATAATGAAGGTGAAAATGGTGCTTTGAAATTAAACAGCCTGGGTATAACTTGGAGAGTAACATCAGGTATTCAGTGATCAATGTTGCCAGAAAGTCGCATACTTCCGGTTGGTGAGCTTTGGAAGTTACAATTTGTAATAACTTTCGTAATAGAATCATTAGTTTCCAGTGCGGATCAATTGCTGGAACAAGATCTGCTAGTATCATTGGTATATGTTTCTCATGAAACAAAGCATTTCTGCTGAACTCATTCGTAGACAATTTCGTTTTAGGTGTGCTTCCTTGATTTCTGTCGGTTTATTTCGTTTATCGTGCTTGCTGTAATGAAAAGCTTTTAGTCTAAGATTTAATTGTTCCATAGTAAAGAATTTCATTTCCAAAAAATATTTTAAAAATTTGACAGCATCAACTGGACAAATTCCTTTAAGAAAGTCATGTTGAACGTCTACGCCCACTTTTTCCGTACAATGGAAATCTAGTTCATGGAAGACACATTCTTCTTTAATTCCTGTTTGACTTGGGTTATTTGTAGCAATATCAGCCGCGTAATTGATTCGATTTCGCAATTCGCATTGAATTTCGTTGAAAGTTATGTTAATTTTATTTTTCTCAATGTGACAGATATGGCACGGATTGTTGCATTGAAAGCATTCGTTGTAGCCAAAGGCTTGATGTAATCCAAGATTGTCTGCTATCAAAATGACAAAATCAAAATATATGCGCTTCGGGCCAGTGCTGTGATTGATAGTGATTCTAGTTTCACGTAGATATTTCAATTATCCGATTATCTTTTCGAAAACAATTTTATTTGTAAAGACTTTTCTGTCTGACGAATTGAAAAGAGCAAACAGAAAAATATTTTTCAATTGAGACTGTAACTGAATCGGAAGACACGGAGAATTTAAATATATACATCCACATTTACCAATCCCGGCGTGACTACCTACTAAATTGTTATTATCGTAATCGTCAAAATATCCGAATAAAGGAAGTCTGACTTTATCTCCAGCTGAAACAGAGTGCTTTTTCTAAAGCTCAGCTTGCATGAAATTGGAGATAATTTCAGAATCCGCTTTCAATGTGTTCATATATTTGATTATTTCATCATACATACCAGGTAATTCGAAGAACTGAGTTAAAACTTGACGAAGTGGAATAAACTGAGCATACACAGGAACATTCTCAACAATCTGAACATCACTTTCTTCACGAAATTCATCACGTTCTCCGAGCTTATGATATTCGGGTTCAATTAGGTTTCCAGTGAGTCTAAAATGCTTTAGACGCAGATATTCGGTATCTAGATCTTGAAATGGAGATTTTAATCTGTCAAACATACTGTTAACTTCTGTTTGTAAATATTCTGGTTGCACATTCTTCGTTACCATATTACTGAGAATATCAAAAGCCTTACCATTCATGAATTGTGACAAGTCACCAACAAGATCTTGAACTCTTTTCCTAGATACATCAGGAAAACTGTACCACTTGCTTGCAAATGCAGATGCTTGTTGTTTGAGAGCATTTGAAAATCGCGTTGCCACCGTAATGGAAAGCGTTTATCTCCGTCGAGTTATCTACCTTAGAAGCATTGTAGTTTTCATGATCTCCTATTATCTCAGCCGACCCTAGTAATGCAGAGGAAAAGGCAACGTGACTTCCATTTATAATATTAACCACTAATTGATCTGATGTTTGCCTTTTGACGTGAACTTTATATCTATTATTTCTAAATGAACTGAACAACATGAAACTCCTTCGACAGTTATCGTCACAACATCTGTACACTTGTTGCAATACATGCAGAGTTGTATAATGCTGCAATAACGTCTTATTATCGGTTAGTAGTACGTTACAAACAGAGCACATAGCCATTGCAATTTATAAAAAAAAATAAAGCCTAAATTACTGCAGTGAGTTTAAAAAGTTTAAAGTACTGCAAATGAGTTAAAAACGATTGCAGGTGATCTGTAAAAACTATTCTCAAATTATTTAAGCATTTTTCCAATTATTAAATGCTTACATGTTTGCAAACACTGCTTCAACCTAGCCAATAAGATTATTACCGCTAACTCCTAGTATATCTGACAAATTTTTCATATCAAATCCAACATTTTGTATGAAGAACCACACGTGAGCCGCATCAGGCGGGTATTCGATATCAAGGGCGAAAACAATCTTGCACGCTAAGTCAATCGCATGCATAGGATTCGCAACCTTATATTTAATATTTGTATCTACGTAGACGTACGATGCTTCTATTTTCTGCAAAGTTCTCAAAAATACTGGAAAAACTTGAATAGACAAGCCGCGTTTATGTAAATCTTCTTTTCGCCTCTTTACAGCATTATCCATGTCTCCTGCTATCTATAAGGAATATTTATATAATGTTTTCATTACGTCAACTTTACGGATTTTATATTTCGCTACTATTGACACATCTTTTACGTCTCTAAGAAGAACTTTAACACGCTTCTAATTTAAAATGATTAAATTTTAGACGAAATCAGGGTATCTATGTAACAGGAAAATTGGAACAGGAAACATCAGTGAAGAAATAAAATTTTGACAATTGGGACAGATAACTCACATAAAAAATTATAATTTTGACTCTTGAACAGGGAACTTCGTAATTTTGACTTTGGGAAAAATAACTTCAGCAAAGAAGAAGAATTTCTTCTTTGAAACGAGAAAGTTTCTAAAGAAATTATGATTCTGACCTATAACTGGCAATTTCGGTAAAGAATAATAATTTTAATTTTAAGTTAACTTTAGACCAGGAAATTTTGTTTAGAAATATAACCTTGTCTTTGGAACAGAGAACTTTGCAAAGAATGATCATTTTTTCTTGGAACAGGAAATTTTTGACATGAAACGAGAAATTTGAAAAAATAATTTTAATTCTGATTTATCAAAATAGAATTTACAAAAAATCCCTATTACAAATCAAAATTCGTCAGATTTTATACATTCCTTGATCCAAATTAGAATTTGCTTGAATTTAAACATTTTTTTTTTTTGTAAGTAAAAATTTGCAAGAATTCGAAACTTTCTTCTTTGAAATTTTTGAAAAAGGAAGCCACTAAATTTTGTAATTTAATAGAAAGTTTTGTAAGTAAGTGTAATTCTGACTTGGAACAGAGAATTTTGGAAGTTAATTTAATTGTGACTTGATATAGGGAACTTTCTGAAACGATGATAATTCTGAGTTTGGACGGAGAATAAGTAAATACTATATTATAAACATTTCCGTAAAGAATTATAACATCGTTTCTGGAACAGGTAATTCGATAAAGAATTATAATTTTGTTTTGGAACAGGTAATTTTTGACATGAAACGAGAAATTTTAGAAAATAATTTTAGTTCTGATTTATAAAAATAAAATATCCAAAAAAATCTTTTTTCAAGTCAGAATTCGTAAGGTTTGGAAAGTTCCTTGTTCTAAATTAGAACGTGTTTGAATTTAAAAATTCTACTTTTTTGACAAATAAAAATTTGCCACAATTTAAAACTTTCTTCTTTCAAATTTTAGAAAATGGTGTTACTATATTTCTAAATCATAATAAAAAATATTTTGAATGAATAAAATTCTGATTTGCAACAAGGAATTTTGGGGAAGAAATTTAATTGTGAATAAGTATAATTTAGGCTTTGAGGTAGGGAATTTATATAATGAATTATAATTTTGATTTTCGAACAAGGAATTTTCATAATTAATTATAATTCTCATTTTAGAACAGGGCTTTTCCGTAAAGAATATTATTTTACAATTTAAGAGAGGGAATTTTCGTAAAGAATTATTGTTTGACTTCCCTGGCGAAAGTTTCAGATAGAAATTCCTTCCGAATGATTCCGAAACATTACGAATAATTCCGGAATCTGTATCCGAACCAATCCGAATATATTTGAACCAATCCGAAAAAAGTTCTCAATTTTGTTCGATCCAAATCGGTTAAAAATTAATCCGAACTTCGAACCCGAATCAGTCCGAACCAAATTTTCAATCCGAATAAATCGAAACTCGGATTGACCTAAACCAATTTTCAATCCGAATGAATCCAATTGAATCCGAACTCGGATTCAT
This sequence comes from Andricus quercustozae, assembly GCA_932072015.1. NCBI lineage: Eukaryota > Metazoa > Arthropoda > Insecta > Hymenoptera > Cynipidae > Andricus > Andricus quercustozae. Next base: position 7,050 of record CAKNWU010288316.1, read on the forward strand.
CCGGATTCATTCGGATTGAAAATTCAGTATATGTATATCTATCCGAGTTCGAATTGAATTGGATTCAGTTGGATTGCAAATTTGGTTCGGATTGAGTCGGATTAATTTTTAACCTTTTTAAATCGAACGAAATGTAGAACTTTTTCGGATTGATTCGGGTTGGTTCGGATACAAATTTGTGAATAATTCGGAAGGAATTCCTATCCGAAATTTTCGCCAGGGTTGGACAGATAATTTTTGAAATGGAAAATTCTAAATTATTTCATTTAAAATTGAAATAGTTTAGAATTACTGCACACTTTGAATATGAAATCCTAAGAATTATATAATTTTTTATCTAAAGCGTTCTAAAAGAAATAATTTCAAATTAAAATATTCAATATTAAACAGATCAATATTTTAAGTCGCAGTACTTCAGTAGTTTTAAATTTCTAATTTTTAAATAGTTTTAAGTGCTTGCTATTGACATATTAGATATGAAATGGCATTTAAAGTAGTTAAGTAATTTTTTCTATTAAGGACTACAAAAATCCGCGGATAAATGATATATTCAATTTTACCAATGGGTCTCAAAAACTCCATGGCTAATCATGAAAAAATAGTTACTTACAGGAACGATGATAAAAAACGCTTCTTGCGCTTCAGCTTCTGATGGCCTTGTTGACTTCTGCTTGTCCTTAGAAAGTTTCCTTCTTTTGGATTGGGGTATATCATCTAATGCCTGAGCTGTCTCTACAGGTTTTGATGAACGACCTGGATGTTTGGGTTTCATAAGGGTTGGCAAAAGATAAAAAACAATTCCATCCTGTGCATCTAGAAAAATAATTTCAAAATTTTAAATACTACTGTTTTAATAATGATGATAATTAATGTGCTAAATTAACAGACACACTTACCGGGTGGCAAATGATACAATTCTTGAACAAGGGCACAAAAAATCCCTTTTGAATTCGGCGGCTTTCGTGGCCCCTTTAACAATTCTACCAGTCTAGTTTTTATAAGAGGCCATCTTTCCAGAAAAACATTCTTTTTCTGGGGGTACAATTGAGAAAAGTCTTCTTTTAGCTAAAACGAAAAATGGTTAATATTATTTTTTACATGTGAATTTTCAACACCTTTTGATACAAAAAAATTTGCATGTACCCTCAAAGAAGAAATAATAAAAATACGTACTAATTCACATCCAAATTGCATGCGTAAACATCTAAATTCTTCGTATAATTCACAAACTTCCGTTTGTTCTTTTTCCAATTTATTTCTACGAATTTGAAAAGTATCATGCCAATTTTGTAATAATTCGGAAGTGTATTCCGCAGTACTGTGCAATAAATTCAATTTACTTTTCTCAGTATCTATAAAAATAATGTTTTATTTTTGATTGTTGAACTGAAGCAGAATTAGTAATGCATTTAAAGATTGCCAAATAATTATTATTTTAGGCTTCACTCAATTTCATAAAACTAAATCCATTCATAGAATTTTTTTTTGTTGCTTAACTAACCAGTAGCTTGACGCAAACTTGCAGATATTCTGTTATTTATTCTAGATTATCTTGTTGTTTGAATAACCCCTGATTGGGGTAGTACATTTTTTCGATATTGGTAATGGTCGTACAATTTTCCAGCTTGGTGAATTTTGCTTTTGGTCCCGTCATCATGCATCAAAGTTTTAAATGGAATGTAGTAAGTTCCTCGTGTTTCGGTGGGAAATATTGCCGCTATATCCGATGTTAAGTCCTGGAGTCTCTTGTCACTAATTCTGTTAGAAAATAAACTATGATCGAAGTAAGATTATGTAGAGAGTTTCACTACTGAAAATTGAAATTAGAATATCGAAAAACTAGTGTGTGCTTGTAATTAGAGTATTTATGAATGAAGGAATGAATAAATATATTACTTGAAAGTTGGACGTTCTTTTGATTGCAAATGCTGTTGTTGCAAAAAAATATGGTCTTCTTCTCTTTTAACGATTTTATGAACTAACGATTCTCTTAGGCGTGGAGATAAGAGTTTAAGTTTCTCATAAGATGTTATAATGACAAGTCCATCAAAATCTTGCAAAAGATACTCCTTTAATCCCTGCAAATCAAAGAGAAATGAATATCATTAACATTAACATCAAATTTATTTTCGCTGAAAAGATATTTCGAACTTGAAATAATAAGATTCATTTTGTTACATACAATTCTTTTTTTCTTTTCAAAAATAGAACAATTAATTTTTCATTTTTTCATTATGCTCTTTAATTTTGATAAATTTAATTAATGCACTTTTAGTTTTTTCTATTTTAGCATAGGTTTCAATAATTTTTCAAAATATGACCTTATTTTAGGATTAAATTTAAAACTGTATTGAAATTTCCACGAAAAAAATTACAAATACTATTAATATTGGAGAACTTTAAATAAGAGATTTTTAAGGTTTTGAAATAAAACTCCTCATTAAATATAAAAGCTACAAATTTGCGAGCCGATGTACATTTACAGTTACATCAGTTACTCTCTCAAATGCATTTCTTGAAGAATTTGATTCAGATGCATTTTCTATGGGTGTTGCAATTCCGCACGAAGGACCAGAAGAAGCAATCCCAGAAGGAACTGAATTATTCGGATTTTCTGAATCTTGTGGGTTAATAGTTTCTGTGGGATTTTGGGTTTCGGACAAAGGTAAAGAAGAAGCATTCCCAGAAAATACTGAATCGACTAGGTTTTCTGACCCCGATGGGTTATTAGCTTCACAGGATTTTTGGATTTTTGACACAGAACGGTAAGGTGTCTTTGAAGGTGTTAATAAAGTGTGCAGGTTTTTGAGATTCAGGTGGGTTTTCAGGTAATTGCGACACTCTCTGCACTATATTGTGAGTTCCAAATTTACACATTTCGGTATTCAATCCTAGGAAAGAAAGATATCTCTTTATTGCCTCAAATGCTTGTTAATTATATAGGGAAACAGCAAATTGCTTTATTATGTCATATGAAATGTACCTGTATGAGAAGGAGCAGCAGCAGGTAAACGAAATTGACCATCTGCAAGCTGAGAAATGGAAAAATTTGTTGAAAATTACAACGTTTAAATAATCAAATTTAATTTTTTTGCATGAAATAAGTCAACTTGAAATAATTTTACTTTAAGAATTGTTCCTATAGTATGAAATTAGAAGAAAAAACTTGTTTATTTCTATGGGTACCTGCATCTGATTTAAATGCCAACTTCCAGCTTGGATTCTCTGAGCAAGGTTCAAAATGTCATGAGATTTCACACCTACCCCATTCAGTAACTCTGAAATTGCATCTAAATTATGCAAGATTATTTATCATTATTTAAATACAAAATAGAATAAAAATCATAGCTAATTTACCACTTTTTAAACGTTTTTCATGTTTATTAAAATTTGCCTGTCAAGTAAAAAGAAAGTTGTAATATATTTTGCTGATGTTTTCAAAATCAAAATTTTACATCCATTAAATAAATTAAATTAAAAACCTAAAAAATTACTCAATATCGAACTTTATATTTATCCGATTTAGGCTCTAACCTGCATAACTTTTCCGTTTTACTCAGGAAATATTAGATTTAGATTTTTATTCTTTATATTATAGCGATAGGTTCAAATGTTCAGGACACTATAATTCAAACCCTACCAATGTTTCCTTTTGCCGAGAAAATGACCTCTGATTTGTTTCAGAATTAAAAAATATATATTTAGAGGTCGCTGAAGGCCATTTTAGGGTAAAAATGGCCATTAGTAATTAAATTGACGCTATTTATTAGGTATTTATTTCTGGCGCGTATGAATTTTGTTCTTTACAATTCAATCTTGCACTCAGATTTTTTTTAGATTGTTACAATAACATTAAAAGGTCGCTCAAGGCCATTTGAAAGGAAAAATGGCCAATCTCAATTAAATTGACCCTATTTATTGAGCATTCATTTCTGGCATGTATGAAGTGCGTTCTTTATAATTTAATATTGCACTCAGATTTTTTTCAGATTTTTACAATAACATGCGAAGGTCCCTCAAGGCCGTTTTAGAGGGAAATGGCCATTCTTAATTAAATTGACGCTATTTGTTGATTATTAATTTTTGGTGTGTATAAATAGCGTTCTTTACAATTCAATATATCAGATTTTTTTTCTAGATTTTTACAACAACATTCAAATTTGGCTCAAGGTCTTTTTCTTAATAAAATGTTGATTCAATGAAATTGTCACTGGTTCTTTTTTTAGAAACAGCGTCAAGTTAGTGAATACGGCAAAAAAATATTCAAAGGTCATATTACGTCAAGGTCATTCAAGGACATTTTGCGAAAAATGGACATTCAAAAATTCCTTCTTAATAGTAGTTACACTACTATAACACTACTATATAGTAGTGCAGAAGAAGGGGTAATGATTCACCTTTTAGAAAATAAAGAGAAAAACTTATTTGGCGATAAACTACCATCTATGTATGTATGTATATTTATTGCCTCTAAGAATACAAGATTCTGTGGCAAGGGAAGGCCACTATTACAAAACGATAAAATTAAGATAAATATCAAAATAAAAGAGAAGTTATAATGTCGTATGTACACTAGGTTTTTAGTTCATAATGGTTGAGTTCGGGCAGTGTACTATTCAAATAGAGAGAAAGCTCTAATTTATAAACATGTACTTATAAAGTTGTATATCGAGCGAAGCATTCCAGGATTTATATTTGACAATAAGATGTGTAGATTGTTCTCGGTTATCATACCAAAGTTACGCAAGTAATGGTTTCTAATGGGCGAGTAGATTGGACATTTAGCGAGGATGTGTAAGAGATCTTCATTTTCTCTTAGATTACATAACTGGCAAATCTGTTGTGGATCGATTACAGTTGTTCCAGCTTTAGAGGTCAACTTAATGGTGAATCTGTAGGAAGTTCTTAATTGAGCGAAAATGCACTTAAAAGGGAAAGGAGCTTTGAATAGCAGATATTGCTGGGGTAGTGCATCATTGTGTAAAATTTTACTGTATATATAACTAAAATTACTGTTTTCCAATCTTAACAGATCCCACGAATGGATAAAATCACGGTATCTATCAGCTATAGTATCAATTTGAGTTATAAGATTGGGACCATTGAGATCCATAAGATTGTGACTTATGCCCGCTCCCTCCAAACATCTAATAAGTTGACCTAGCCAGTTATATTTAACATTTTTGCTGTTTGCGGTTTCGACTAGTTTTAGCATACAAAGTTTAGGATAGCGCGAGTTTTCCATATCGAAAATCTTCGCCGTCCAATTCAGCGCCATTTTTAATATTTGGTATGATACACAGGGTAGACCTACCCAGATAACAATACGTGCCGGCACGTAATCGGCCCGACGGGCTGGAGACCAACCTGTCTGCTAAATGCACGCGTCAGGCCGGTAGAGTCGGAATGCGACCGAAGGGCGGATCACGGTCCGGCAGATTAGACGCCCGTTGGTCGTGCAAACGGCGAGCAAGGACGGGCCTGCGATTTGCCCGACCGCTGCAGGCTGATAGCGCGAGTAGATTAAGATCGCAAACGCGCCTGCGCGTTTTGGATCAGCTGTTCATGCCGAGTGTAATGGCGTTCATCCCTGAATTTTGGCTCGGATCGACGACATGAGTGAAAAGAGCTTTCGTTGGTTTTGTTTGTTTTGTGTTTCCTTTTTTGGCGGGTTGCTGCTTTTTAATTGTATGTCTGCTGTGCGTGGAAGAAAAAGTGGAGAAGATAGAACCCCTCGTGAAAAGAAAGATCAACTACAAACTACTCTAAGATCAGTTTCAAACCACGTTCGGTCTTTTTCTGATCTGTACCCTTCAGCCTATACCTGCAACATTTTTAGGGCACTGAAATAGACACCACTCTCTCTCGGAAATAAGGATAGCTGTCTGTATCAACAGACAGCAGTTGAAACTGCTGGCTGGGACAAAAGGACCGTGGTCTTCTGGGGACCAGAAAAGATCACTTTCAGATGACTTTCAGACAGTACTATACCTGCCTATACTGTAGTCTTAAGTTGGTCTTTCTTTTCACGAGGGACCTACTGGAAAAAAATGAGTAATCGTCAGGTAGTAGTCAGGGAAAATGAAAAATTGGTTCCTGCATTTTACCGGAGCATGGCCGGCATTTCACCAGACCGCGTGCGCCCGACTTCGTGCGAGCCATATAGACATCAATGGCACGCGTATTGAGCTGCGCATGTACCGGCAGGTCGGTCTGGTCAATCGGCCCACGTGTCTGCTCGTAGTATGCTACCGTGCCGGCATTTTGTTATCTGGGCTAGTTCCAATCTGACAACGAAGTCAGGCGTATTTCTGGGGCCGAATACAATAAGGAACTCTTTATAATAGAGTCATGAAATTTGATAACGGAAGACCATGAGGAGCACTTAGTTCTAGTTAGAATATTGAACGCCGAGGCTGAGGCTGAGTTGGCTCTGCTAATTGCTGCATGTGCACCTGTTCTAGAAAAAATCGTACCCAAGTATTCAAAACATGGAACAAACTCCAAAGAGTTACCATCATATTTGAGACCTAGGAGTTTTGCGCTGATCCGACCTTTCTTGAATATAGTGTATTTGGTTTTGTTGCTATTAACTGTGAGTTTGCTTATATTACAATACTCTTGGAGAGTATTGAGTTTTCTAATTGCGTCTATTTTAGATTCTGCAAAAATGATTAAGTCATCCGCGTAAATCAGCACAATAATGTCGGTGTCACCCATAATTCTGAGACCCACAAGACATTTTTGTCTAAAAAAAATCTCGATATCCGACGTTAAGAGGTTAAACATGATTGGACTCAAAATCTCTCCCTGTAGAACTCCCTCAGTGACCGGCAATTCCTCCGAGAACTCGTTCCCCACCTTAATGCAAGTTGAGGCTCTCTCATACAGACTTTTTAGAATTTGAATTATTTTTTAACTGACCCCAATATCAAATAGTTTTTTCCACATGTGAGAGTGCTTAACCGATGGGAAAGCTCTTGAAAAATCCACCACAATGGCATAGATATGTCTATTCTTTTTGTGTAAGTAAATTTGCGAAACAGATGCCAAGGTGTAAATATTATCCATACAGCCCCTACCTCGGCGAAAACCTGCTTGGGCTTCCAGAATAATGTGACACAACGACTCCCATTTTTCCAATCTAGCTAACAGAATTTGCGTAAAAATTTGAGGAAGTGAGTTTAAAAGGGCAATAGGTCTGTAGTTATTGGGATTGTCTGGGTTTTGTTTTTTATGTATCAAGTGCGTTAAAGATTTTGTCCATTCGAGCGGTATATGTTCATTTTCAAGTATTTTATTAATAAATGTTTCGAGATAAAGGAGCCAATTGGGCGGCAAGTTTTTGTAAAAATTATTTGAGATTTGATCCGGCCCCGGAGCCTTATTTAATTTAATTTTTTTAATTGAAAAAAAGATTTCATTAGCTGTAATTCTGCTATCCAATAATGGATGTCGCACATCCGTAAGCAATGCCGGTGACAGACGTCTGAGAGGAAGTGTCTGACGGAAGAAGTTTTCCCAAGCTTTTGTAGAAAGGATCGTAGATTTTATTTTTAAACCTCTGAACCTATTGATAGTATCCCAAAATGTTTTGCTATCGTTGACACACTCAAGGCTCATTAGAATATTGGATTCAAAACTCTCTTTTTTCTTAGCTATCAGTGCTTGGTACGATTTTTTAGCTTTGACATAAACCAACTTAGCCTCATCCGAGAAATTAGCCCTGCTGGCTTCTTTCAGCGCATTAGAAAGATATGATTTGGTTTGTCACGGTAAAATTTCTCAGTAATATTTTTTCTCACTCAACACAAATCTGCTTTTTTAGCGCTGTCGATAATAGCCTCGGTAAGGTTTGAATTAAGATAATCTATGTCGAATTTCTCAAAATTAACCTCTAGTCTGTGAGACAAGTATAATTCGTTCGAGAAGATCTCCCGTTTGTCGTCTGTCCATTTCAGAAACGTCAAGCTTTTGTTTTTGTTTACATTCAGCGCACTTGAGTCACCAGCTGAGGTGGGAGAACAAGAGGAGACTAAGACCGGGAAATGATCCGAGGTATGTGTGGATTGATCCACCTTCAAGTCTTCAAGTATACCTAATGCCTCAGCATTGCACCAAACCAAGTCATTGACACTTTTACCCCCTGCATTAACAAACGTAAAGTGGGCTGGACTGTCACTCCGCGATCTACCATTTAAAAGATAAAACTCATTTACCTCCATCAGTTCTACCAATCCCAGCCCTCTCCTGTTGTGCGCAACATCATGACTCTCCCGGTACATTGAAAAATTTGTATGAGAAAACATATCCGGTGGATCCTGGCTCAATCCCCCCACTCTACAGTTGAAATCACCATATATAGTGATAGGAATGTTATTGTATTTCTCTGACAGAGCGCATAATGTATCCTCGAAAAGTTGTAGGATTACTTCTGTATCTACCGTCGGGTTAAAATAGCATATTCCCACAGTGAAATTAATTTTATTTGCGCTATAAATTCGAACCAAAATCCAATACTCGGATTTACCTATGAGCTCACTATTATAATAAAGTTTATTTATGAAAAGGGCTAGGCTGCCGCTGGCTTTACCTTTTGATTTTTCTTTTAAAGCGTTAGAGAAGAAATGATTATATTTATTATCAGCGTACAAGTTTTTGGGAATTTGAGTGAGCCAGGTTTCGACGATTCCTATATTATCAAACTTATCATAATTAATACATGAGTTTAAAAATCTTACATAACCGTGACAGTTCCAGAAGAAGAAGTTTGTAGTATTGTTGGGTCGTCCTGCTGTATTTCGCTCATTTAAACGTTTGTATTTTTCTTCTTCGTCTCCCTGCTTGATGATTGCCGATTGTGAAAATTTCCTTTTGTAACATTTCCTGCCTGTTCCTTGATAATGACTGGTGGGGATTCCGAAGCCTTACGCTTCCCGTTTCCCTGTATGCCGCTTGCTTACCCAATTTTCTTTCTTTAAATTTTTTCCGCCCTTTTCCCAGATAATTTGGCATTCTGGATTGCAGACTCCAACGCTGAAAGATCCTTGGACTCGAATTTTTTGCCATCTAAATATAATACATTATAGCCCAAGGAAGCTTTCAGGTCAGAATTTCTAGCTTCTTCAAGGTATGGAAGCAGAGTCTTCCTTTCATTTTGGACTTTTTTAGTATATTGCTCCGAGATGCTGATCCCAGTGCCGCGTAATTTTCTCAGCTGCGATAAGATCACTTTCTTATCCTTGAAGGAACGTAGTTGAGTTAGGAGGGGACGAGGTTTGTCCTGAACTTTTCCTCCAATCCGTCTAATTGATTCGACCTGGTCTGAGTGAATTTCAATATCAAGATGCTGCTTGAATATTCCACATACTGACTGCACCAGATCCAGGTCGTCTTCCTCAATCACGCTGAAAATAATCAAATTGTTGCTTCTTAAAGCTCTATCCATGGCCTCAATTCTCCGGTCTTGTTCCATAATAACCGACCTCATTTTTTCTTGCTCGACTTTAAGCTCTTGATTTTCCAGCGTACGATGGTCAATTTTGCTGTGGAGAGCAGAGAGTGAGGACTCCAGATTTCCAATTTTTTGCATTAAAAGTTCAAATTTATCCTCAGAGATTTTGAGAGCCATTGTGTCAATTAAATGATGTGACACAGAGATGACAGCACTAACACACTGTAAACCTGATACAACAACGTTGTGAAAATTGGCAGTTTAAACTACAACTGGTTTTTGCTTAAAATTGACTGCAGTAATGGTTGTAACACACACAAACCACTATAAAAGAGAACATTAGTGATAATTAGTTACTTTGAAAGCACTTTACTGATCACACTGCACGAACTGAGCCCGTAAACAACCAAAATTATGACGAGCGATTAAACACGCGACGGACTGCAAGCGTTAGTACTGTTTTTTCATTACTATAATTAACAAAAAGGTTATTTTTTGCGAAATGACCTTGAATGTCCTTTAAATAATATGATAAACATTTATTAAACAACTTGAATAATTTTTTTTTATCAAAATGAATAAATTGACATTGTTTTTCTTTAAAAAAAAACTAGAGAACATTAAATTGAATAAATATTTTATTAATAAAGTGAACTTCAGCCACCTTTGAATGTCATTGTAAAAATCTGAAAAAAAATCTGAGTGCAGTAATTAATGGTAAACAACGAAATTCATACGCGGCAGAAATGAATAATCAATGAATAGTGTCATTTTAATTAAGAATGGCTATTTTTACCCTGCAATGGCCTTCAGGGACCTTTGAATATTACTGTACAAATCTGAAAAAAAATCCAAGTCCAATATTAAATTTTGAAGAACACAATTTCTACACGTTACAAATGAATAATCAATAAATAGCGTTAATTTAATTAATAATTAGCATTTATGTCCTAAAATAGAACCAAGCGACCTTTAAATATATATTTTTTTAATTCTGAAATAAATCAGAGATCATTTGCTCAGAAAAACGAACAATTTGTAGGGGTGCAAAGTTGAATTAAAAAAAAAAATCACCCTGAAATATATGGTTATTAGTCTAATTTTAATTAAAGTACAATTATAATTCCATGAGTAAAAAAAGATTAAAGTTTCAGGCCAGTGCTTGAATTAAAAATAATCCAGCAATTATAACTAAAGACTTAAATATTTCGAGACTTAGAGAAATAATACCATTTTTATTTTTCAAATATAGTCTATTTCAGAAATTCAATCATTCTCGAGCAAAAAACTTCTTCAATAAAGTATAATACGTTCAAACTTTGAAATTTCATATTACTCAATGTTGTATTCAAAGTTCTAAAAATATATAACATTTGAAAAATTAGATCCTATAAAATCCATAAGCTGAGAACTTGAATTTCCAAATTAGATCACAAATAGTTGAATACTTAAAGAAAAGCTTTATTTTTAATCTGTCAAATGTTGATGATGTACATTTAAAAATATTTTTTTTTCTTTTCATTTTTGACTAGAAATTATAATTTACTATATAGCTTCGAATTTAGTATTTGTAAAACTCTACAATTAAAAGTCTACTTTTTTAAATTTTGGATACCTGAAGATTGAATTCAGGTTTTATTTCTGAATGCTTTGTATAACAAAAATTGCAATTCCTAAAGCTTTTAATTTAAAAATTTCAGTAATCCTAAATAGTATATTGTGTATCGAGGGCGTAAAGAAGGCAAAATAGCT
>CAKNWU010288340.1:0-16607 GCA_932072015.1 Andricus quercustozae
CCTGGTTCTCCTGCCAGGGGTTTGGTTTTTCTCTAACCCTCGTTCTTGTGTTAAGAACAATGGTGTCTTCCGTTTCTACTGTACGGATTACCGGGCTCGTGTCTGTCGAGTCCGATGGAGTGTCTATTGTAGCGGGATTCGTCTCTTGGGCTATTCCCACTACTGCCGGTACCGTCGGCTCGGGCCTATTCTGTTCCGATAATTGTTTGTCATCCCGTGGGGTCATCCCGGGACTAGAGGAAGAAGGACTGACCCCTACGCCTTCTCCCTTCTTCTGTTTCCCGGACACTTTCTGGACAATTTGCACTCCTTGGTGGTCAAGTCCTCCTTGCCGCATCGACGACAATAATTACGTCTCCTATTCTTCGGACAGCCCATTTGGAAGTGAACCTTTTGTCGGCAGTTCCAAAACTCTACCTCCGAGTCATCTCCCTTCTTACCCGAGGTGGATGACTCAGAGCCCCTTTTTGGAGACTGCTCTGGCTTGCCCTCAGGCGACCTATCCGAATTCTTCCGGTATCGGGGGTACCTATCATTGCGTCTGTTGGAGCTCTCGGGCCTGGGATTGTTCTGGACTTCGTCTTTGCCCAAGCTCGCGGTTGGTCCCCGTTTCACGCTTTCTACCGTCGCAATAAGGGCCTTGATTAACTGTGCCAATTCCGCCGGGTTCTGCCTACTACCACTATCGTCTAAAGTCGGGGCGATAGCGGCCACAGCATTGTTATTTTTGGGCGGAGGGCCTTTCCCTTTGTACGCGTACTCTGGGATCAGGGAAATTTCGGGGGACGGTGGGGCTATATCTTCACTTATCGTGGATACCACACGCTCATACTACGCCGCTAGGACCGCCAGGCCGTTATAGTCGGTGAATTCGTAACGCCTGATGGCCCTCCTAAACTCGGATCTGAGGTTCGCGTATACTCCATTCACCTGGACCTCTAGATCCATTGGCCTAGTTGAGAGCTGATAGAGCCCATACATGCAGGTCAGGTAGTCTGCTACCGGTTCCTCTTGGCCTTGCCTGCGTGAGAGGATCTGCTCTTCTAACCTTTCTTGGTAGAAGGCGTCCCCAAAGCGGGCTTGGAAATGCCGTTTGCACTGGTCCCACGTGTTCCATCTTAATCTGTTCTGTCGGAAGCAGTGCCACGCAATATCCTTTAGGAGGAAGGGCATTGCAACTAACAACTCCTCGTCGGTGAGGAAAGAGGCGGCTCTGCCCTCTTCAACCCTCCACAAGAAGTTGTCCACGCTTGAGCTCTTTTGTCCGTTGAAGCTGACCTTCCACCCTTCCACGATTTTTGTCACGTCCCTTGGTTTGCTGAGGGGTCGCATGTGGCCTCGCCCCCATCCCTGAGCATACCCGTGACTCGTGGTAGCTTCCGGTTCAAACGCCCGCGGACCTCTCGGCCCAAGCGAATACCTTGCCCCATAACCGTCGTATCGCGGTTCTGGCTCCCAACTATGGGAGTATCTGTTCTGCGGACCTTGGCTCTGCTCCCTATACTGCCGCCATGGCTCCCTATACGGTCCGTCCGTTCCCTGTCCGAAAGTGGGACGTACTGTGCCCTAATAGCATGACTCGCATTTACTCTCGCACTATGGTATTGTCGTGTGGGCTAATGCCCCCTATACCCTGTCATGTCCGCCCTATGCCCGTTCCATCTTGGCTCGGTAAAATCTTGTGGCTCGTGCCGATAGTAATATTCGGATCGGCCCTTAGTTTGTCCTACTCGTTCTTGCTCGCCCTCTTCCCCGCTGGCCAAGTTCGGGTTCGTATGAGGGAAGAGGCTCGATGCCGGGTAGTTATGGGTGGTCCGGTCCGTTCGGAGCCCCTCACTTTCCCACGGTTTGTGTTCAACCTGGTTATATGGAGTAAATTCTAGCGTGTGTGGCTCTAGATAACTTGCTGGATACCGATATCCCTCTAGTTCCGTGGTCCGGCCCCAGTGTAGGGTTTCGCTATGCTGGGTCTTTATATTCAGTGGGGCGCCGCGATCCGGACTGCACCAGTCGTTACTCGGGCGCGTGTCCCTTATTACCGCGGTGGTAAAAATCGGTTGCGAAGTAGTTACCAGGGGAGCACACGTTAGGGCACTCACGGTCGGTGGGTAGCATGCCGTCTGACTGGTTGGCCCACTTGCCCAGGGTGTCGTCACACCACGGCTTAGTGGTACCGAGGCTTGGTAATCCCGGTCCTGTCTTCGCCAGTCTTGAGCCCTTTTGGGGCTCTGCGACCTCTTAATGGCCCCTTGGTACTGCTGAGGTACCGCACTTCCCCTGGAAACTAATTAAGCTAAATGTAGGAACATGTCCATTCGCTCGTCTGTCGATCTGGCCCTCGTCATTGTTCCTTGTGGCCTAGTATTGACTTTCGCGAAACGAGGATCCCCGTCCCTAGTGCTCCTCGCGTTCCCCCCAACCGATGTTTCTGCCTGGGTGGGTGGTGCCACTGCCCCTTCATCCCCCCTCCACATGTCTCTGCTGGGAGGTGGGGTGTAGATTGGTGATAGCGCACTCCTCAAGGCCTGGTCTCCCCCCATCCCTGGCCAATGTCGGTGCCCATGGGGGGTCGTCTCCAACATCGTGAAGGGTTGGTGAAACCCGATCCGCTGTCTAGTAACCTCTGGGGGACCCGTTATATTCGCGCCGGTCCCCTCATCCTTTGGTACAAACTCCTGGGGGTCGACGTCTTCTGGGTACCAGGGTACCGCCTGGTCACCCCCACGACGCCCGAAATACCGCCCCATACGCTCCCGCAGTACTTCGTCTACTCAGTTCGTGTTTAGGCGCAATTCCCTTAGAATTGCCCTAAGAGCCTCCCCTTTAAGGTCATTAGCCCAACTCAGTAGATGGGCCATCACTGCCCCTATACTGGCCCTAGGTGGCCTAAGTTGACCCTCGACCGGCCCCTCCGACGCGGCTCCGGTTACGGACTGCGTTTCGCTATTAGAAGGACTTTCCGGTAAACCGGGGTTCTCCCGACTGTTGCTTTGCTCGGACTCCTCCTCTCTAGGGTCGTATGGTCCATTTCTTTAGCTTACTTCGAGGTCTAGTCAAAAACAAAAAGAACTACCAAATATCCCGAAAAATCTTGGAACGGATACGGTCTCTCCGTACCTTCTTTACACCCTTACCTGATCCCCTTAATTCCTTTCACTTCTTTCCGTTCCCGGGAGCCTCCTAGAATTTTTCGAAGTTCGGTGAAAAGCTTCAAAAGCCAAAAAAATACAAAAGAAAATTTTCTTTTCTGCAAGTTCTACAAAAAAACTGATGAAAGATCGCAAGAAAATAAAAAAAATTTCTAGGGTAACTTCGGGTAAAAGGGATACAAACAGCAAAAAAAAAATTTTGTCTTCCGTGAAAATATTCGATACCCGATTTATTTTACCGGAAGACCATGTTGCTACGGCTGGGGGATAGAAGGGAAAAAAAAGAATATTTCTAAGAGTTCTTCTTAGATCAGTTCTATAATAATAATAATAATATTTCGTATTTCTATTTTCCTAAAAGCAAGAGCCAAGCAACTACTGGGAAGAACCTGTAATTCTCCAAAAAGCAAAGCGAAAGCAAAGGAGTTTCGCCGTTCCTACCCGTGGTTTCCGTCGCCTATTCCTTCTTTTATTCCCCCCTGCTCTCTCAATCCGCTTTTTTTGTGTCACTTAGTGACAGCCCTCTAGTTGGGTGCCACTTGTAAGTCAATTTTCCATATATAACCGTGTACCCCTCGGTTAAGCACGTCCTGGCTAGAGGGGTGGACCAGGCTGGAAAATTTTTGCTTACTTCGTGGGCTACACATTTTTAGCCCGCGAACAACCCAAGACGCTCGTTTATACTTTATTCCAGGCGCCAGATAGGGAAGACCCTATCCAAGCCCCGCAGGATCCGGTTGTTCTACCCCTGGCAGGTCGGCCAGCTCGTCATGCGCAAAAGAGAGAGGGAGCGGGATCGTTGGAGTGAGAGAGAAAGAGCGAATATTAGGTAACACTCGTAAGTTGACACTATTCTGGCATTTCACAGATTTTATTTTACTTCGAGAAACTACAGAAAAACTCCTTTTACTGGGTGATAAAATATGAGGATCTGAAATCTAACCTAACTTAAACTCCACTGGTACCACCGCTACCAGAACTTTCCCAAATGGAAAACTAGCACAACCCTAAATTATCCCAACAACCGTTCACACGACCGGAAACCACCCGGCTCTAGTCTGGCGAAACTCGGTGCCCTTAATCGTTGGCCGTCAGGGCGTCGAGCCGAGCGTGTTCCCTCCTGCAGGGTGTCGCGAGGATCCCCGATGGTCACTAGCACCAACACAAACACTATACGCACGGGGCACCCGGTGCCGAGGCTGAGAACACTGTCACTTGTAGAGATGGAGCCACCTACCTCGAAGCCATTCTGCCAGTTCCTCCTTCAATTTAAAATCCATCAAATCTTAGGCCTCGCCCTCTCAACATGAGTCAAAAAAACGTCTTGCCCCTCGGATTCGTTATGCCGGTCACCCTCGACACGCCGTGCCAAGACTACGAGTAACGAGACCGGCGTACTTTTTCTCTGCCTCCTCCCGCTCCATTCCTTTCGACCAGCGCTTCTTGCGTGTCGAGGCCGTCGATTGGTTGGTTGCAGCAGAAAAAGGCTTGCTGGTCAATCCCGGCCAATGTGTGCCGTCGTCCACTGCCGCTTGCTCATTGGACCCGTCGACCCGGCTGCTCGCCTCCCCATTGGTCTAAAACATCCTAGTTCCAATATGGCCGTGTTCTGGATGTATGTGATATGACCGCCTTCCGGTCGCTTCCAATATGACCACTTACTGTTGACTCTCCAGCGCAGGGTCACGTAACCGCGTGACATCGCAGGGTTGGTTAAGTGCACCACGTACTGCATTCGATGCTGCGAGTGGAGTTTGATAATTTAACGTGGCAGGGTTGGTGAGGTCCATTCCGTATTGCTTTCGACGCTGCGAGTGGAGCTTAACACCGTGGCGTCGCAGGGTTGGTGGAGTCTGACTCGTTGACATGCTTAGTGCTGGTACTCGCCGCTGGTATCGGCGCTGCTGGTCTAGTGTCGGCGGCGCAACATGACCACCGACCTGAGTTCCCCCACTCCACGTGTGGAGTATGGACGTCGTGAGTGGCGGTGACCGGACGGTGCTGTCCTCTCGTTGTCTGCGCAGAACTGCTGCGCCATGCCCGTCGTGATCCTCCCTCTCGTACTGGTTCCTTCGTTTACGGATCCGTCTGCTACTTGTTTACGCGCTGTCAACACAATGCTCAGCCCCGACACCGACCAGTTATACATTTTTTCGGAGTCGATACTAAGCCAGAGGATTTAAACAGGTATTCTTAACACCTACTTCTAATCTAATAAGGAAATAAGAGGCTAGTCTAGACTCGGGTCTTGGCAAGGTGGTACGTATTCTGTTTTTCTTTTTATATCTCGCCGATTCAAACCGTCCCTTCCTCCCTTTCGGAGGTCAGGTACGGCTTCGGCAAAACCCCGGAAAGCCGCTTTACATTTTTCCGAGTTTTTTTCGAAAACTCCGTTACAACTCCCCTGGACCTAGCCGAAGCCTAGCGGCTGTATTACCCGCGCTGTGGTCACACCTCAACCGCTCGATCAGCCCTCTCAGCCTGCTTCTACGCGTGAGACCTCTTTAGCGTCTCCCAAGTGAAAGAAAACTTTAGACTATTTCTGTCCCTATTCGGGCTCCCATACCGGGTTTTCCCGATCGCGTGGCTCTTGCTTCTGATCCACTAGACCTGTTTTTGTCTGACTACGCCTGACGGGCGGCCCTGCGCCTCCAAAATAAATGGGCGCGTGGGGGACATCTCCATGTCCCTGGTCGACCTGACTGACCGTTCTGCGTTGGTTGGCTGTGGGCGACTACGCCAGAACCCCTCAAGCCTCCGCACGGGCTTTCGCCTTTGCCTCCTCCAGGCGCTTTACTTCGGACAACTCCTGGCGCCTACGTTCCGCCTCTTCGCGGTCTCGCCTTGCTTCGTCGGTTCCGGCTGCCACCGCTGCTCGGCTAGATTGTTGGCGGCGTTCCCACTCGTGGACATTTTTGGGTGGACGTGTCCGCTTCTTATTTGACGAGGATTCGTCACTAATCCCCCCCTTCACTGCCGGACTTACCGGGCTCTCCCGGCTGGAGATGGACTCTCGCCGGCTTGGTCCCGCCTCTGCGTAGGGTACGTGGGGCGGACCCCTTGTACTGCCGGCTGGCTGCCACCGCGCCTGTTTCTCCCTTGGGACCGGTTCCTCCCGGTGGGCCGTCTCCTCGGGTTCCTCTGGTTGCTTACCGCCCTGGGCTACCGTTGGACCCGGTAGGGCGATCGCCTCGCTTCGGCTGATGGGATTGGGGTTGCCCAGGCCGGTCAACTGGCGGGGACCCCGTAGCGCGGGCTCCTCCAAGGCCTGCGGTGTGGGGATGTCCCAGGCCTCCTGGCGCATCATCTCCACTATCCGCTGCATCAACCTGCAGGCCTTTTCGTACTCCCTCCTGTGATACTCGGCTGCGGCTGTGGAGAAGGGGAATTTTATATCGTGTGTTGGCCTGAAGTCTTACATATCTCTAAATACCGCTTTTGGGGCCCCAAGTTTCATGCTTGCGAAGCTGGAGTAATTTCTACCGTATCCCGGCATACAAGGATTAGTGGGGTACTACCGGGAAGGTTTGACCATTCCCCCCCCCCTCTCTCTAGGCGGTCCCTCATCATGGTAGGGGGCTAGCAGTTTTGCTGGGAACTTTCCTATCAGTTGTCCGTCCTCCGTCCCCAACTCATATACCGATAGACCTAGTACCCGAACTATGACGTACGGTCCCTGCTTTTTGCCCCCGAATCCTCTAGTTATACCCTTTCGGGCTGATGAAGTCACTTGGGCTTTTCGCATGACCCTGTCTCCCTCTCTAAACACCGCGTGTCGCCGCCTTTTGTCGTAGTTTACCTTCTGGCGATCTAACGCGTTTTCGTGGTGTAAGGAGACCAGATCCTGGAGCTCCTTCAATTTCACTATTCTTTGCCTCCACTCCTCGTGGTCAGGTGGAGGCAACTCCGGTGGTGCTTCTACTCTTCGGCGCAGGTTATTATATGGCTTCGGTTCCCTACCCAGATTCAAGTAGGCCGGGCTAACTCCTGTGGTGCTATGCACGGCCGTGTTGTAAACGAACCTAAAGTCCTTCAGGTATGCTTCCCATTGCCGATGATCCTGGGCTACGTATGCGGAGATCATTGTTTTGAGGACCCGATTCACTCGCTCCACAGGGTCCGCCTGTGGATGGTACACGGGAGTGAACGAGTGTCGGATTCCGTAGGTTTCTGTCAACCCTTGAAACGCTTGGTTGACGTATTCTGTCCCGTTATCCGACACGAGCACCTCCGGTGCCCCCCATCGGTTCAGAATATGGTCCTCAAAAGCTTTAATAATGGTCTCGGCATTAGCTTTCCTCATGGGTGATAATTCCACCCATTTAGTATAAAGGTCTTCGAATACTACTAAGTACTCGAATCCTAGTGTTGTCTTGGGCTATGGGCCCATCACGTCGGTGGCTACAACGGACCAAGGCTGCTGCACTACCCGACGGCCCATTAGGCCCGCTGCAGGTCTTTGATCAGCCTTGATTCTCTGGCAAGTGTCGCAGGAACGTACTCACAGAGAAATGTCACGATAAATGCCTGGCCAGTAATACTGAACCGAGGCCCTGCGGTATGTCTTATCAGCTCCCAGATGTGCGGCCTGTGGATCTTTGTGTACCTCGTCGAAGACTTCTTGCCTTCTTTCGGCTGGTACTACCAACTTCCACGCCTCTAGGTCTTCGATTACCGGGTCTATCAGCGGATTCGGACGGTACAGATACAACATTCCGTCCACAATTTTCTACCCGTGGTATTTTCTTGGCGTTTCTTCACCTCGCGCAGTCGTCTACGATACCACTCGTCCTCCACTGGCTCCATGGCAGCTATCGGGATTGCTACTTTCTCCTCGTACATCCGAGGAAGGGCGTCAGGCACGTGGTGCAAAGCTCCTTTAAGGTGTAGGACCTCAAAATCGTATTCGAGGAGGTCAAGTGCCCATCTCGCCAATCGACCGGTTGGATTGTGAAGGTTATGTAGCCATCGCAACCAACTGTGGTCGGTGATTACCGCGAAGTGAAACCCCTCCAGGTAGTGGCGGAATTTTCTAACCGACCAGATCACGGCTAAACACTCCTTCTCCGTGACTGAGTACTATCTTTCTGCGTCCGACATTGTCCTACTCGCAAAAGCGATTACTCTCAACGCCGTCTTGCATCTGCGTTATCCCCGAGGCCAAAATCGCTCGCGTCGGTCTGGAGCACGAATGGGACCTCGAAGTCGGGATAGATCAAAATCAGGGCTGTCGCCACTTGCTCCTTCAGCTTAGCGAACGCGCTTTCCTGTTCGGTTCCCCATTCCCATGGGACGTTCGTCCTAAGCAGCCTGTTAAGTGGTTCCGCGTCAGTCGCGAAGTCAGGTATAAAACGGCGGTACCACGATGCCATTCCAAAAACCTTCTTAGCTGTTTTATTGTTCATGGGGCTGCGTAAGAGAAAAGAGGCTCCACCTTGTCCGGGTCGACCTGTAAACCCTCCTGGTTCACCAGGAATACGAGATAAGGTACGGTCAGTCTCCCGAATTCACATTTCTTTGGGTTTATTGTCAGCCCGGCGCCCTGTAAGCGGTCCATGACCCGCGCTACCCATTCCTGGTGGCCTTTAAACGTCTCATTTACGATGACTATGTCATCGAGGTACGCGTAAACGTTTGGCTCCATGTCCGGCCCTATGAGGGAGTCTACCAGTCGCTGGAATGTCACCATTGGGATTTGGAGCCATTGGGATTTGGTGTTACCCCTACTTTAAATATAGGGTCGTTATGTATTTCGCGGCGCGAAGTTGCTCAAGGTTTATGTCCATCTTGGGCAAAGGGTACGCGTCCTTTTTAGCGACTTTGTTGAGCCTACGGTAGTCAACGCAAAAATAACTTTGTTTAATCGGTGTGTGTCCCCCGACGTATATGCTATGAGTGATGCGATCGGTGGCTGGAAGTAACTCAGAAGGGGGCCTCATAACCCTGGCAACTAATGGGTCCAGCTCCTGTCGCTCCTCAGCTGTTATTTCTCTGAGGCCGCAACACTGGTCTAATGTTGTCGGATTTTCGCCCCTCGTCTCCACCTCCAGCTCAATGCCTTCTTCAGTATAACGGTGGACCGCTTCCGGATAGTCCGCCATATACCAGGCTCGCTTACTGCCATCGTGTACTATACTGAATGTGTGGATGAAATCCATGACCAAGAATACTTGTTCTCCCATGCTCGGGACAATATGAATCTTCATCATTCGCGAAACACGATCGATTTTAATTGGGAGATAACACGTGGCCTGAACTTGACTGACGGTACCGTCAGCAGTCACAACCACTTGGTTCGGTGTCGTGTGAAATGTTGCCTTGTACCGTTCTGCTATTACCAAGCCAATATCTCCCATTACTGTTCGGGATGCCCCTCCATCAATCAGCGCCAGGACCTCAGGGGTATTACCTATTCGGGCAGTCGTAAAGACTCGCAGGGCCCTTTGTCCTCCCTTGGG
The DNA here is from genome assembly GCA_932072015.1 of Andricus quercustozae. Lineage (NCBI taxonomy): Eukaryota > Metazoa > Arthropoda > Insecta > Hymenoptera > Cynipidae > Andricus > Andricus quercustozae. The sequence continues at coordinate 9,608 of CAKNWU010288340.1, forward strand.
GGCTCCTTCACTTCCAATCGCAATGTTAGTGGCGGAACTTCCTCAGCCGCGACTGCGGGTGACTCGTTTGACTTCATGAGAGCCAGTATCCCCTGGTTCTCCTGCCAGGGGTTTGGTTTTTCTCTAACCCTCGTTCTTGTGTTAAGAACAATGGTGTCTTCCGTTTCTACTGTACGGATTACCGGGCTCGTGTCTGTCGAGTCCGATGGAGTGTCTATTGTAGCGGGATTCGTCTCTTGGGCTATTCCCACTACTGCCGGTACCGTCGGCTCGGGCCTATTCTGTTCCGATAATTGTTTGTCATCCCGTGGGGTCATCCCGGGACTAGAGGAAGAAGGACTGACCCCTACGCCTTCTCCCTTCTTCTGTTTCCCGGACACTTTCTGGACAATTTGCACTCCTTGGTGGTCAAGTCCTCCTTGCCGCATCGACGACAATAATTACGTCTCCTATTCTTCGGACAGCCCATTTGGAAGTGAACCTTTTGTCGGCAGTTCCAAAACTCTACCTCCGAGTCATCTCCCTTCTTACCCGAGGTGGATGACTCAGAGCCCCTTTTTGGAGACTGCTCTGGCTTGCCCTCAGGCGACCTATCCGAATTCTTCCGGTATCGGGGGTACCTATCATTGCGTCTGTTGGAGCTCTCGGGCCTGGGATTGTTCTGGACTTCGTCTTTGCCCAAGCTCGCGGTTGGTCCCCGTTTCACGCTTTCTACCGTCGCAATAAGGGCCTTGATTAACTGTGCCAATTCCGCCGGGTTCTGCCTACTACCACTATCGTCTAAAGTCGGGGCGATAGCGGCCACAGCATTGTTATTTTTGGGCGGAGGGCCTTTCCCTTTGTACGCGTACTCTGGGATCAGGGAAATTTCGGGGGACGGTGGGGCTATATCTTCACTTATCGTGGATACCACACGCTCATACTACGCCGCTAGGACCGCCAGGCCGTTATAGTCGGTGAATTCGTAACGCCTGATGGCCCTCCTAAACTCGGATCTGAGGTTCGCGTATACTCCATTCACCTGGACCTCTAGATCCATTGGCCTAGTTGAGAGCTGATAGAGCCCATACATGCAGGTCAGGTAGTCTGCTACCGGTTCCTCTTGGCCTTGCCTGCGTGAGAGGATCTGCTCTTCTAACCTTTCTTGGTAGAAGGCGTCCCCAAAGCGGGCTTGGAAATGCCGTTTGCACTGGTCCCACGTGTTCCATCTTAATCTGTTCTGTCGGAAGCAGTGCCACGCAATATCCTTTAGGAGGAAGGGCATTGCAACTAACAACTCCTCGTCGGTGAGGAAAGAGGCGGCTCTGCCCTCTTCAACCCTCCACAAGAAGTTGTCCACGCTTGAGCTCTTTTGTCCGTTGAAGCTGACCTTCCACCCTTCCACGATTTTTGTCACGTCCCTTGGTTTGCTGAGGGGTCGCATGTGGCCTCGCCCCCATCCCTGAGCATACCCGTGACTCGTGGTAGCTTCCGGTTCAAACGCCCGCGGACCTCTCGGCCCAAGCGAATACCTTGCCCCATAACCGTCGTATCGCGGTTCTGGCTCCCAACTATGGGAGTATCTGTTCTGCGGACCTTGGCTCTGCTCCCTATACTGCCGCCATGGCTCCCTATACGGTCCGTCCGTTCCCTGTCCGAAAGTGGGACGTACTGTGCCCTAATAGCATGACTCGCATTTACTCTCGCACTATGGTATTGTCGTGTGGGCTAATGCCCCCTATACCCTGTCATGTCCGCCCTATGCCCGTTCCATCTTGGCTCGGTAAAATCTTGTGGCTCGTGCCGATAGTAATATTCGGATCGGCCCTTAGTTTGTCCTACTCGTTCTTGCTCGCCCTCTTCCCCGCTGGCCAAGTTCGGGTTCGTATGAGGGAAGAGGCTCGATGCCGGGTAGTTATGGGTGGTCCGGTCCGTTCGGAGCCCCTCACTTTCCCACGGTTTGTGTTCAACCTGGTTATATGGAGTAAATTCTAGCGTGTGTGGCTCTAGATAACTTGCTGGATACCGATATCCCTCTAGTTCCGTGGTCCGGCCCCAGTGTAGGGTTTCGCTATGCTGGGTCTTTATATTCAGTGGGGCGCCGCGATCCGGACTGCACCAGTCGTTACTCGGGCGCGTGTCCCTTATTACCGCGGTGGTAAAAATCGGTTGCGAAGTAGTTACCAGGGGAGCACACGTTAGGGCACTCACGGTCGGTGGGTAGCATGCCGTCTGACTGGTTGGCCCACTTGCCCAGGGTGTCGTCACACCACGGCTTAGTGGTACCGAGGCTTGGTAATCCCGGTCCTGTCTTCGCCAGTCTTGAGCCCTTTTGGGGCTCTGCGACCTCTTAATGGCCCCTTGGTACTGCTGAGGTACCGCACTTCCCCTGGAAACTAATTAAGCTAAATGTAGGAACATGTCCATTCGCTCGTCTGTCGATCTGGCCCTCGTCATTGTTCCTTGTGGCCTAGTATTGACTTTCGCGAAACGAGGATCCCCGTCCCTAGTGCTCCTCGCGTTCCCCCCAACCGATGTTTCTGCCTGGGTGGGTGGTGCCACTGCCCCTTCATCCCCCCTCCACATGTCTCTGCTGGGAGGTGGGGTGTAGATTGGTGATAGCGCACTCCTCAAGGCCTGGTCTCCCCCCATCCCTGGCCAATGTCGGTGCCCATGGGGGGTCGTCTCCAACATCGTGAAGGGTTGGTGAAACCCGATCCGCTGTCTAGTAACCTCTGGGGGACCCGTTATATTCGCGCCGGTCCCCTCATCCTTTGGTACAAACTCCTGGGGGTCGACGTCTTCTGGGTACCAGGGTACCGCCTGGTCACCCCCACGACGCCCGAAATACCGCCCCATACGCTCCCGCAGTACTTCGTCTACTCAGTTCGTGTTTAGGCGCAATTCCCTTAGAATTGCCCTAAGAGCCTCCCCTTTAAGGTCATTAGCCCAACTCAGTAGATGGGCCATCACTGCCCCTATACTGGCCCTAGGTGGCCTAAGTTGACCCTCGACCGGCCCCTCCGACGCGGCTCCGGTTACGGACTGCGTTTCGCTATTAGAAGGACTTTCCGGTAAACCGGGGTTCTCCCGACTGTTGCTTTGCTCGGACTCCTCCTCTCTAGGGTCGTATGGTCCATTTCTTTAGCTTACTTCGAGGTCTAGTCAAAAACAAAAAGAACTACCAAATATCCCGAAAAATCTTGGAACGGATACGGTCTCTCCGTACCTTCTTTACACCCTTACCTGATCCCCTTAATTCCTTTCACTTCTTTCCGTTCCCGGGAGCCTCCTAGAATTTTTCGAAGTTCGGTGAAAAGCTTCAAAAGCCAAAAAAATACAAAAGAAAATTTTCTTTTCTGCAAGTTCTACAAAAAAACTGATGAAAGATCGCAAGAAAATAAAAAAAATTTCTAGGGTAACTTCGGGTAAAAGGGATACAAACAGCAAAAAAAAAATTTTGTCTTCCGTGAAAATATTCGATACCCGATTTATTTTACCGGAAGACCATGTTGCTACGGCTGGGGGATAGAAGGGAAAAAAAAGAATATTTCTAAGAGTTCTTCTTAGATCAGTTCTATAATAATAATAATAATATTTCGTATTTCTATTTTCCTAAAAGCAAGAGCCAAGCAACTACTGGGAAGAACCTGTAATTCTCCAAAAAGCAAAGCGAAAGCAAAGGAGTTTCGCCGTTCCTACCCGTGGTTTCCGTCGCCTATTCCTTCTTTTATTCCCCCCTGCTCTCTCAATCCGCTTTTTTTGTGTCACTTAGTGACAGCCCTCTAGTTGGGTGCCACTTGTAAGTCAATTTTCCATATATAACCGTGTACCCCTCGGTTAAGCACGTCCTGGCTAGAGGGGTGGACCAGGCTGGAAAATTTTTGCTTACTTCGTGGGCTACACATTTTTAGCCCGCGAACAACCCAAGACGCTCGTTTATACTTTATTCCAGGCGCCAGATAGGGAAGACCCTATCCAAGCCCCGCAGGATCCGGTTGTTCTACCCCTGGCAGGTCGGCCAGCTCGTCATGCGCAAAAGAGAGAGGGAGCGGGATCGTTGGAGTGAGAGAGAAAGAGCGAATATTAGGTAACACTCGTAAGTTGACACTATTCTGGCATTTCACAGATTTTATTTTACTTCGAGAAACTACAGAAAAACTCCTTTTACTGGGTGATAAAATATGAGGATCTGAAATCTAACCTAACTTAAACTCCACTGGTACCACCGCTACCAGAACTTTCCCAAATGGAAAACTAGCACAACCCTAAATTATCCCAACAACCGTTCACACGACCGGAAACCACCCGGCTCTAGTCTGGCGAAACTCGGTGCCCTTAATCGTTGGCCGTCAGGGCGTCGAGCCGAGCGTGTTCCCTCCTGCAGGGTGTCGCGAGGATCCCCGATGGTCACTAGCACCAACACAAACACTATACGCACGGGGCACCCGGTGCCGAGGCTGAGAACACTGTCACTTGTAGAGATGGAGCCACCTACCTCGAAGCCATTCTGCCAGTTCCTCCTTCAATTTAAAATCCATCAAATCTTAGGCCTCGCCCTCTCAACATGAGTCAAAAAAACGTCTTGCCCCTCGGATTCGTTATGCCGGTCACCCTCGACACGCCGTGCCAAGACTACGAGTAACGAGACCGGCGTACTTTTTCTCTGCCTCCTCCCGCTCCATTCCTTTCGACCAGCGCTTCTTGCGTGTCGAGGCCGTCGATTGGTTGGTTGCAGCAGAAAAAGGCTTGCTGGTCAATCCCGGCCAATGTGTGCCGTCGTCCACTGCCGCTTGCTCATTGGACCCGTCGACCCGGCTGCTCGCCTCCCCATTGGTCTAAAACATCCTAGTTCCAATATGGCCGTGTTCTGGATGTATGTGATATGACCGCCTTCCGGTCGCTTCCAATATGACCACTTACTGTTGACTCTCCAGCGCAGGGTCACGTAACCGCGTGACATCGCAGGGTTGGTTAAGTGCACCACGTACTGCATTCGATGCTGCGAGTGGAGTTTGATAATTTAACGTGGCAGGGTTGGTGAGGTCCATTCCGTATTGCTTTCGACGCTGCGAGTGGAGCTTAACACCGTGGCGTCGCAGGGTTGGTGGAGTCTGACTCGTTGACATGCTTAGTGCTGGTACTCGCCGCTGGTATCGGCGCTGCTGGTCTAGTGTCGGCGGCGCAACATGACCACCGACCTGAGTTCCCCCACTCCACGTGTGGAGTATGGACGTCGTGAGTGGCGGTGACCGGACGGTGCTGTCCTCTCGTTGTCTGCGCAGAACTGCTGCGCCATGCCCGTCGTGATCCTCCCTCTCGTACTGGTTCCTTCGTTTACGGATCCGTCTGCTACTTGTTTACGCGCTGTCAACACAATGCTCAGCCCCGACACCGACCAGTTATACATTTTTTCGGAGTCGATACTAAGCCAGAGGATTTAAACAGGTATTCTTAACACCTACTTCTAATCTAATAAGGAAATAAGAGGCTAGTCTAGACTCGGGTCTTGGCAAGGTGGTACGTATTCTGTTTTTCTTTTTATATCTCGCCGATTCAAACCGTCCCTTCCTCCCTTTCGGAGGTCAGGTACGGCTTCGGCAAAACCCCGGAAAGCCGCTTTACATTTTTCCGAGTTTTTTTCGAAAACTCCGTTACAACTCCCCTGGACCTAGCCGAAGCCTAGCGGCTGTATTACCCGCGCTGTGGTCACACCTCAACCGCTCGATCAGCCCTCTCAGCCTGCTTCTACGCGTGAGACCTCTTTAGCGTCTCCCAAGTGAAAGAAAACTTTAGACTATTTCTGTCCCTATTCGGGCTCCCATACCGGGTTTTCCCGATCGCGTGGCTCTTGCTTCTGATCCACTAGACCTGTTTTTGTCTGACTACGCCTGACGGGCGGCCCTGCGCCTCCAAAATAAATGGGCGCGTGGGGGACATCTCCATGTCCCTGGTCGACCTGACTGACCGTTCTGCGTTGGTTGGCTGTGGGCGACTACGCCAGAACCCCTCAAGCCTCCGCACGGGCTTTCGCCTTTGCCTCCTCCAGGCGCTTTACTTCGGACAACTCCTGGCGCCTACGTTCCGCCTCTTCGCGGTCTCGCCTTGCTTCGTCGGTTCCGGCTGCCACCGCTGCTCGGCTAGATTGTTGGCGGCGTTCCCACTCGTGGACATTTTTGGGTGGACGTGTCCGCTTCTTATTTGACGAGGATTCGTCACTAATCCCCCCCTTCACTGCCGGACTTACCGGGCTCTCCCGGCTGGAGATGGACTCTCGCCGGCTTGGTCCCGCCTCTGCGTAGGGTACGTGGGGCGGACCCCTTGTACTGCCGGCTGGCTGCCACCGCGCCTGTTTCTCCCTTGGGACCGGTTCCTCCCGGTGGGCCGTCTCCTCGGGTTCCTCTGGTTGCTTACCGCCCTGGGCTACCGTTGGACCCGGTAGGGCGATCGCCTCGCTTCGGCTGATGGGATTGGGGTTGCCCAGGCCGGTCAACTGGCGGGGACCCCGTAGCGCGGGCTCCTCCAAGGCCTGCGGTGTGGGGATGTCCCAGGCCTCCTGGCGCATCATCTCCACTATCCGCTGCATCAACCTGCAGGCCTTTTCGTACTCCCTCCTGTGATACTCGGCTGCGGCTGTGGAGAAGGGGAATTTTATATCGTGTGTTGGCCTGAAGTCTTACATATCTCTAAATACCGCTTTTGGGGCCCCAAGTTTCATGCTTGCGAAGCTGGAGTAATTTCTACCGTATCCCGGCATACAAGGATTAGTGGGGTACTACCGGGAAGGTTTGACCATTCCCCCCCCCCTCTCTCTAGGCGGTCCCTCATCATGGTAGGGGGCTAGCAGTTTTGCTGGGAACTTTCCTATCAGTTGTCCGTCCTCCGTCCCCAACTCATATACCGATAGACCTAGTACCCGAACTATGACGTACGGTCCCTGCTTTTTGCCCCCGAATCCTCTAGTTATACCCTTTCGGGCTGATGAAGTCACTTGGGCTTTTCGCATGACCCTGTCTCCCTC
>CAKNWU010288350.1:0-14451 GCA_932072015.1 Andricus quercustozae
CCCCATTTTTCAGGTATTGTTATACAATGTTACGCCTGTCTCTCCTCTGATCCATTTCAATCTGTATGAATCGGTGAGATTGCATTGTGAATCAGTAAAAATTCTTACGGAGTTGATTCCGGTAACCAATTCTCACTGATTTTAATTTAAATCGTAGGGGAGACCGTCCTACAGTAGATAATGAGCCTACAGTAGATAATAATTAATTTAAAATACTAATCTATGTCAAATAAATAATTTTATTTAATTAACAGTTAGGACAACATACGTGGTAATTAATTAAAATTATAATTAATTATTTTAGGCATGTTTGTGCTTTTAATTAATGATTATCTACTGTAGACTCATTACCTACTATAGGGTGGTCTCTCCTATGTACGTAGTTTCTTAGTTTGTTATAACACTCCTTTCCTTCGCCAGCTTTACCGTTTTTACATTTCCTTCTCTCGACCATTAATTCCAGTATTTTCTGACTTACCCATTTCTTTCTAGTCATCCTTTTCCGAAATGTGTCATTAAGGTGGTTCATTCTATAAGCCAAATAAAATAAGTCCTTCAAACTAAAGGCACACTCGTTCTGTTGTTACCTTTTTATGTCTAAATGAGCAGTGTGAAACGAGAAGTCGTTTGGATAACATTTGGAAGTCCCCTTTTGATATCAAAGTATTATATAAAAATCAAGAAGAGTTAAAGATTTTTCTTCAGATGATGCTTGAAAATCTACTTTCCAAGCAAAATTAAATATTCTATGATCTTCTAAAAAAAATTAATTACTGGTCAAGCCATCTGATTTCGTTAAACCCTATTATATTATATTCATATGTTCAGTCTATCGACTACTCTTTTTAAATCCTCCAAGCCTACAGCTCTGCGAGGAGACTTCTCACAATCCACTCTCTGACACGTATAGAATGATGTTTAAAATTGAACTATTTTAATTGAAGATACATCATTATCGTTGAAATTGAATCTTTTTGGTTTAAAATTCAACTATTTCAGTTAACTATTTTGTCGAACATTTTTTCTTCGTTTTTATCGAAAATTAATTTTTTAACTGAAAATGTAGCTATTCCATTTCAGATTATAAAATTGATATTGTATTATTTATCTATGTAATTATTCAATGGTGGCAATATATTTAAGAATATCTTATATACATAATTTGTCAAAGCTTTTTACAAGGACTGAAAAGGTCATTATTTTTAATAAACTCGCGAAATTGTATGCATATTCAGCGTTGAGTGTATAACAAAAAATACGAAGTACTTGAATAGCACTATACTATGAAAAATTATACGTTGAAAAATCTGGAGATACCTAGAAGAAAAATAAAATTGGAAATTTTTTTCATGATGTGAGTAAACACCCTGATCATTCTGTAGGAACAGAATACCAGGCCAACATTTTTCTGTTTGTCTATAACTTTTTCGAAAAATTTACTTTGTAACGCCTAAGTATATTAATGAAAATAGCGTTCTAGAAAAATACTTATTGGAAAACTGCAGAGAGAGAGAGAGAGACTTCGATAATACGAAGTGTTTCGAGACCGAAAAAAACTTCGAATTATAGAAAAATCGTATCATCGAAAGTAAGAATATAAACGCACATAATGCGTTCAAATTCGTTTATAATACGTTCCATAGCACGTCCGATGAGGGCTGTATGCATGTACTTTTTTTTAATGCTTAAAAAAAGCCTAATTGGACGTAAACATTTTGATAAAGGTAAACGAACCAGAAAAAGGGAAAATATAGTTAACTGTTATTAAATTAATCACTGTTATGAAGAAGTATGAAAATAGCCAGAAGTGATCCTTCGTAAAATAAATTTGTTTGCCCTAAAAAGGGCCGCTCAGTATTCTGCAAATAGGAGATTTATGAATAAAATCAGTAATTTTCTTCTATTTGATGCAACTTTTTCCCTCAAAGAAGTTTTCACTCAAGTCTAAAGCAGCGCAGATAGTAGCTGAAACATCACTTTGTTTAGAAACAAACCTACGAGAAATTGCTAAACCAAATTCTGCATCTCTGAATTTCATTGGTGGTGTTACACACTGATCCTCGGCGCCACTCACAACGAGCCAATCACATGCAATCGTCTAGGTTATAAATAGAAATTTTTCGAAGTATGTTAGTTACTCACTGCCGTACTTCGAGTTACCGAGGTTATGATCACGGCGGAGCTTATAATATTCATCGAATTATCGAGGAATTCAAATTATCGAAAAATATTAACATGTGAACCGTTGATTTTCAGCCGGGGCCGAAAACATATATATATATATATATTTAAATCGACCGTCTGGAATTGGCAGAATCAGGGCACACCGGCGTCGCGACGCCGTCATAAATTAAATGAGTTACTTCAGGAATGGTGCAGAACTACATAGGTAATTCAATACCGGCTCTTATTAAAGTGTCGGACGCATTTGTGATTTCAGATTATAGAAGGAATTATAAATGTGCAATACACTAAAACAAGATATAATACTTCATCGTCAACACTCTATGAATACACATCATCTAATAATATATCTACAAATATAAATAAAAAATATCGAACATTATACTTCTTTTCGAGTAAAAGGAACATTTATCAGTTATTGATTTTACAAAACATTTTAAACAGGAAATTATTAGAAACAATTAACAAAAATACTTCCTGTTTTTTGACAATAATTATTTGATATATGCCATCGAGCTATTTATTTCACTTGAAAAACTTTCGTATTGAAAAAGGAAGTCTATTATATATTTCATTTTTTAGCGAATATGAGTATAAAAGATAGACACAAATCCACACACGTAGCTTATTAAATGTGATCCAATGCATTGTATACAGACGAATAGCTTTTCTATACACACTGAAGGAATTATTTGAGTGAATGGATACGTGCGGAACACGATATCATGTCATTAGTTCATTACTCCGCATGCAAACGTTGTACATAGTTCAACAATCTACAGTGATAAGCAAATGTTTGGTCAGCCCGCGATTCCACTATTACTTTGCGAATGATAACGCTGTAACTATACTGATGAAGTCACACTAAATATCATAGGCTTTACTTTATATCTTTTACTTGTTAATTATGTAATTTACATTTTTATAATACACAAATTAACATTTTATACATGATTAGTAATTAAGTAAAGCTTCTTCGATAGGTTTACAATAAATAGTGTAAATATATAGTATACATTTAGCTGTAAAAGATTATATTATATTTTATGTGTAATGTAATAATATGCAATACGCATGGATAAGTATGAACGAATTGTATGTTATAAAAGCAATATGCCACAAAAGCATCATACAGAATACAGGCGGTACGCGCGCAATAATCCGAATCTCACATATAATCATTGAATGTGTAATTTCATGTGTCATGTTTAACATGCTATAGTGTTAATATATGCAACACACTTGAATAAGTATAATTATGAAATATAAAAGTGATGTCACCAAATGATACTACATACAACATATGTCTTTATAATGTGTAAATATAAGTACCTTTAGGTTTACTGTAATTTTTAAGACATGTGTGGTAACATTACGAATATAAAGTTCTACTTTCCCAATACTGTTGGTACAAGAAGGCATAATCTGAATGTTATAAAAGTGTATTACATTCATCAGATAAGGGGAGCTGTATTCCAGTGGAAAGTCAGGAGTATGTGGGGCCGTAATTCTTGCAATAGACGATGCCGTAAAATTCCCATACTACGTGACATTCGCTTCATCCCTTACAGCAGGAAAGAAGATAACGTGAGGAGCATCGCGTGATTACCAACCGCCGCGATTCTGCGCTCGTAGTCCGACCATCATCCGTCATCCCCACCATAAATCCCAACCCTCTCCCACCTTTTGCACACTATCCTATATGTTTGTAGGTAACTACACGTGCACACGTGTGTCCAACTCGACGTTTATGAGTGCATGCATGAGAATGAGTGTATATGAGAGTATTTATGTGTGAATGTATGTGTATATATTTTGTAAATGTGTGAGACAAGGGCCACCAATATAGAAATACTCTCGATACATCGTTGTGATGGGAAGCGATACAGTCTGCACGGACAAAGCAAACACCACTGAATCGGTTGCCCTGGCTAATTGATTTTCCACACAAACCTGGATAATGTGAGCCAAATGTAGATAGGAATGAAACTTGCATAATATAGTGGTTACTCAATTCCGAGAAATAAAACAGTTTGAATATCCGAAATTCGCTTTACAAAAACCTGAAAACGTGTGCTGACTCAGCTGATATGGTTGTTGGTGGCGTATATCCATGAACTTCACGTTCTAATCTGGGATTGAAAAAATTCGATTTTTTAAGGAGCACCTCTCATTAGAGTAGAGTACAAATATATAACTGATTATCTGTTTAAATATATTTCCAAACACAATGAAAAATAATAATATGAAACAGATATCACACTTTCCCTGAGTCTGATTTGTAATTACCCTATCCTCATTTTACATTACAAATAATAAAAATGTAAATTTCGTGAAAGCACAACGGATATTCAAGGAAAATATAATATCTTCCTTCATTCAACAAATCAACAAAAGGTTCTTTTTGTCGAAAAAATGCAAATCAAAAGACCAGATCCTTATCTTGTAACAAAAAAAGTTAATAACTAATTTTTTTTCAATTCCAAATGTTCTTTTTATTTCCCGCTATCACATTCACCCCTTGCGACCCTAGATGTAGTTATAAGATTAGAAATACAATTTAAATGTATCCAAGGATGTTCCAGGGGTGCACATGACCTCAAAATTGAATAATATTAAAAATGCTTGATAAAATCGAGAAAAATAACCACACTGTTAAATGTGACCAAATTTAAAAAATCAAGTGTTCTTTTTTGGAAAAATAGTTAAACATGTAATTGTTTATTTAAAATAAGTTATTTGGAGTTTTGTGTTTTTTCTTTTGCCTTAGAAAACAATTGTAATTTTGATTCAATCTTTTTCATTGACGGTTTATCTATTGCTCCTAAACATTTTCTCTATAATTATATTCGTGGGAGGTTCATATAAAATGAGCTAACCAGTTATTATTTAAAAAGTTTATTAACCATTTGTTTTCAGAGTGTCTACTAATTTTCGCTCACCAAATTGCCGGTTATTTCGCGGTTTTTCCCGGTTTCTTCCCGGTTGTAAATATTAAATCTTCTCTTACTAGAAGCACGAGTAAAACGCATCTAACGTAAGGTTTTCCTATTTTTAAATTTATGCATTGCGATATGTTATTATATTTAAAAACAATAATTTTGAAATTTATGGTGTCAAGCGAAAATTATTAATACAATAATATAACAATTGCTTCAGACGTTTCGGCACACCAGAATTTTTTTACACATATGGGTAATAATACAATTTCGATGTCTTCATTATCTGGGTAGATGTAGTTAACATCACAGTTTTTACTGTTTATAAACTTATCTTTGATTAAATATTTTTGGTATTCTAATCGATGAATAATTTTTCAATACCATTTTTAATTTCTTTGCTATAAGCGATTAATTTTTGATTGATTTAATACTGGTTTTTTGTAATAACTCTCCAAAAACTTAACAATAATTGATTAATAATACCAAAAGAATTAAAAATTACATCTAAGAATTATTTAACAATTAGTATAACAAAAATAATTAAGCAGATATATTTTAATAAAAAATAACAATTTCGACGTTAAGTAAATTCATAGGGAGATAATTAAGCCATTAAAATTGTATTACATTTCCCATATGTTTGAACAATTTCAGAATAAAAATAACTGAAGAGAGTCACCATCGTATGCGAAATCCCCAAAGCAATTATAATCTAATTATATTCATTTTCACTGGACCCTAAAGTATAATTTTCATTAATAATCTTAAGTAATAACCACAATAAGTTAGTTCAGCAAAACTCAAAAATATTTATATTTCTAGTTTTGATTTAAAACAAGAATAATTCACAAAAGGAATTTTCAACTGATCTTGATATAATAGCTATAAATAATCGTACAAGGTTATTTAAAACTATCACTAATCTGTATGTCCTAATTTGGAAAATACAACATAAAGTTTATTTATAAAAAATATTCAAAAAACTATGAAATAATTATTATGATATCTCTTAAAGAATATCATTTTTCTATAGCTTAAACATTATTCCTAATTGTTATAAAATTTATCGAAATGTTATAGTTTCCGAATACTTTTTTTCATCATATTTATTATAATTTCAAACAGTAAATATTCAAATTTATTTGTCTTCGTTATCACAAATTATAAAAAATATCACATTTTCAAAAACTTTAAATGTGACTTCCGATTCAAATTTGTATTCCCGGTTAATTCCCAGGGTTTCCCACTTTTATTTTAACTCCCGGCTTTTTTCTGGTTTTGCGGGTCAGTAGACACCCTTTTGTTTGTATAATGTTAAACTTTGTAAGTGTTATTTTTTAATCAAACTACCGCAAATAGAATGGTAGAGAATACGCACCGAGAATCCGCAAGAGGGAGAAAGGCATCTCTACCAGAGATGGATCATAGAAAAGGGAAGGAAAAATTGAAGTAATTCTATTGGAGGAGAAGGAAGTGGACATATGAGAAGAGAGGGTAGGATATGAAGGTACAGGTGTGTAGATGTAACGAAAAAATATGAAGGCGAAAGTTGGTGAGACCATTTGGAAGACGAACGAGAGAGAAGGAACAATGAAGGAAATTCGACTGGAGAAGAAAAAGAACCAGCATGGGGAGAAGGTAAGAGCTAAAGATAAAGATGAAGGGACTGAAAAAGTAGATTAGTGAAATGTGAAAGTGAAAAACAGAGCAAGGTGATTTGTGAGAGAAGTAAGGAAGTGAGGTAATAATAGGAGAAACGAATGGTAAAGACGGTAAGAAATTTAAAGGATGGGGATATTGAAGGGGTTGAGGTTAAAGAGGTACATTTCGATTTTATTTTCATCTTTTGCCATCTCGGTTTTATTTTATTTGTGCTAATTGAAGGTAATCTTAGAGACAATAAGTGAAAAAATGTTAGTTGTGCGGCGAATGATGTAAACTAGTTTAAGGTATTTCTGGGGTAAGGAGTGTTTTAAGAGACAGTTTTTTTTTTAAGAAATGGCTTTAAGTATGGAATGACAATTCATTGGAAGAAAGGGATGAAATATAAAATAGTGGAATGTGAAGTAGTGACAGTGGTGTAAGGTATGGGCTACATAGGTCACCGCGTGAGAAGGAAATTAGAGATGATGAGGAGAATGTACGTGCGAGAATAAGAAGTTGTAACATTGGCATAAGTAAGCATTGCGTAAAGTAAGTGAACTGATAGCGTCGATGTAAAAAGAAAAACATTTTTTTTAAAAGACTAGAATGGTAAAGGTGTGAAAAGGGAAACTGATGGTAGATTAAGGGGGAGAAACGAGGGAGGAAGATGTGCCATGAGAAGTTTAAGGCTTCCGCTTCCGCTATATGTAGAATTTATACATAATGATGTTTGTATTGACGCAGGTTAAGTTAGGCTTATAATGATTGGTATTGCTTGAACTTTTAAAGGATTTTGAAGACTCTCCAACCCGTAAAAGGGTCAGAGTTTAATAAATACATACAATACCTAAAGCAAAAGAAAAAACACAAAACTCCAGATAACTCATTTGAAATCAATAATTACATATTCAACTATTTATTCAAAAAACTTAGATTCTCTTTCAAATTTTATTATATTTAACTATATTGTTATTTTTCTCGATTTAATAAAGCATTTTAAAGATTATTTAATTCGTACTATCTAGAATTACAGAATTTTCCGTACACCTAACCTATTTCCAGGTCGTTCGTATTGCGGAAAATTCCGTATTACCAGCCAGTGCCTATTTAATTTTCAGATTATGTGTACACTTGGAACATTTTTAAACCTCGATAGTTCCAAAATGCTTATCCTTAAATTGGAAGCATTAAAGTTTGGGCAGGTTTACGTGACAAATGCAAAAGTTTTAACGCTTTTCAACTTCGTAGCAGTATAAATCCCTTTTTTCATTTTATTTACGCATAAATACTTTTTTCCACTTTATACATTCACATTTCAATTGAGAGTCACTTTTAAAAGTCTTTAGGCGTCGATTCTGTCGAATTAAAAAATTTGTACATATTATGTATTGTACTTTTAAGAAACATCCTTGGTATCACTTTTTTCAGGACATACGCAGCCTTAAAATAACCCTTTATCTTATCAATCCATAAATATCTATCCCAATTTAAAATCAGAGGAGAACTGGAATATATATCTAACAAGTGGAAACTCGATACAGCAAGTTGGAAAAGGATTAAGTGTTTTTCGCTTGCTGGAAATCTAGTTTTTTATAAGTTTCTTTGTAGAGAAAGTTTAGCTGATAATTACTTAGATTCAGAGAGAGAGAGAGAGAGAGAGAGAGAGAGAGAGAAAGAAGCCGTGATGGGAAGGGCGAAGGTAGCGAGGGAGTCAAAGTGTGAAGTCGTGTTCAAAGTCCCCTGCACTTCGGCACACCTTTCGGCCTGTTAATAACAAATGAGTTGAGCTACGCTACCTCGCTTTTGTTATAATTGGAAAAAACTTGCCGTTGCCGTCAGTGTCAACCCTTCTGCATTATTCATAAGATTCATTTAGGACATTTCAAACACCTGTCGCGTCACTATGTCTCCATTTTGTTGCTCCTGCGTTTTCCTTTTTCCAATCTGTTTTCTCACTACTTTTAACTAAACAGATCCTATTTTTAATAACGTTCTGTTTTCAATTTCTTTTTACAAAGCGATCCATTTTTCATAGATTTCTTCAACCTTAGAAAAAAATCGCGCTAAAATGTAAATTATTCCTATAATAGTTCAATGAACGGACATCAAATTTCACATGATACAACAAAATATAAAAAAGTATAATTTTCTGCACACGCGTTGGGGATAACTTTATAAACATGATGTAAAAGATCCGCACCAATGGCTATTGCCGCCAAGTTGACAAATATTGAACAATAGGAGTTTTACGAAAAAAAAGTCTTAGAAAAGGTTGGTTCTATGTCAAATATGGTTTTGTTACAAAATGTTCAGTATTTTGTAGTGCACAAAAAAGATTCTAACTGTTGTAGTCGTAATACTAAAGGTTTTGCTATCAAGTTTGATTAACTGTAAATTTTTCCATTTTAATCAAAAACAAATAAAATGAGGCAATATTGAAGAAAGAACTTCGAAAATGGATCAGATGATTGGAACTCGAGCTCATGCAAAATCGTGAGCAAAAAAAGTCGACTAACTCATTTGCATCAAAAGTTCCCTGATGGAAATAGTAGTTGGACATTTCACTGATTAATCAGTGATTCCAAACTTTTCACTAATCAATTCAGTAACACCAGAGTAAATCATGCGAGACATAACCTCTAAGTTTTAAAGTAAAGCGTTGTTGTTATTCTTTTACTTAAGTAGCAAAAATAATTGTTTTAAGAAATAAATTTGTAAATTTTCGGACTATAAGGGCCAGTTCCACCAACCTCGGTTAAATCATTGGTTAACTGACGGCCAGTCAAAATGAACGCTATACGCCATATTTAACCGTCGATTATCGGTTTAACCGAGGATCAACTTTTTAACCGAGGTTGGTGAAACCGGCCCTAAGTGTTACTTACTTGACGGGTGTTTACAAGACAGTCAAATCTTAAAAGTAAAGAAATATGTGAGGTTTTTTGTCATTTAGAAGCATAAAATCTTTTCACATTTTTTAATATTTGATCACATTTATCGGTTTTAAGTTTTTGCTACGATTATTTCATTGAATCTGCTAAAATCTTATTTTATTATGACTGCTAAATTGACGCGGTGCAGTTCTGCCAACTCTCAAAAGTGAAACTTTCAATAAAAAGAATAAGTAACTTTTCACGGGTTGTCAGTGACCGGATTCTAGCTATTTGAATCAGTGAGATTTCACTGACAATTAGTGACTTTTCACTGATTTAGATTTAGAGAGTATTTTAACATATATGGCTTAATTCACTACTTAATCCATATTTTATACTCGAGAGTTTTTTTTTATAAGTAAGAGCAAAGGGTAGATATAGTATATAGTTATACTTTGGTATAGGTGGATTTACGCCGAGTCGCCTCATTATAGTTTCAGGAGAAAAACACGAGTCTCGACGAAGCGCAAGGCGCTTGAGGCTTTAGTTCTCAGTAATGAGAATTTATTAATTCTCTTTTTGTAATATTCTAATTCGCAGACACTGTTGCCTTCGTTGACTCAACTTCGTCAATTTCACTTACTTAAAAAAAAAAAAAAAAACAAGAAAGATGAAAGATGAAAGATGAAAGATGATAGATGACAAAATCTACGAAAAATACTTTGCTTCGTTCGATATTCCCCTACTGATAATCTTTATCATTAATATCATTACCTTTGCAATTTATACTTGCGAGATAAAGTAAGGAGAAAATAATATCGTTATTGGTCAAATTTATGGCATATTTAAAGAGGATATTAAAATACTTTGGAAGGAATTATCCATATCTTTGAACTCTTCAATTCTTAAATTTCAGATTCTTTCAATTGTGTAATTATTTATTACGATCGATGAAGTAATCAAGAACAAAAGAGAAAAATTGTTTTAGAAAAATCAGCGATAAATAATTCTCTTGCTCAATCATTTACAAAAACGATCTGACCCACTTTATACATTCGATAATTTGATTATTAAAAGGTTAAAATTTTCATCTCGAAAGAATGCAGAAATGAAATTAGAATACAAAATTTACTAAATTGAACTCCTTTATTCATAAAAGAAATAAACGTTTCAATTTAAATTTTAAATCCTGCAAAATTTTTATTGTTTCAATTTATATATTTACTAGTTATTAAATATTGTTCGATTCAATTTAAAAAATTGTTCAATTTCTACCATCTTCAATTTGAAGTTATTCAATTTTGAACGATATCAATTTAATGTTTCTCAGCTAAGAATATTATTATTTAAAACTTGTTCAACTGCTAAAGGTTTCAACTTGAAAAGCCGAAGAAGTTCTAATAAAAGAAATGGCAAAATATGAAACAGGTAGATCAATATCTTAGCGTTGTTTTATTTATAGGAAAAATTGAATCTATATCAATTGAAATACTTAATTATCAAGTCTTTCAAAAAATTCCACGTCCGTCAACGTACCCGACCTGTTGGTTAGTGCGGCGCAGCACGCACTTTTCATTATATATGTTTGCAACTTAAAAATCAGTTTCTAACAATCAAACGCACAATTTGAGTAAAAGCAGATGTCTATAATCATTTGCAATTTTCAAATAAAAAATTGAAGGTTATATTCAGGGAGGGATTAGCATTCAAAACTGTGAACATACAATATTCAATATTTCAAATTTTACCATATTAAAATGGCCGTCCACACCGCATTACTCGCCTGCCTATAGTATTTAAATATGACTTGTATTTGCAGATGCTAACTAACTTTACCTATTTGTGACACACTCGGAAAAGTAACAAGATCAATATTAACAAAGTTTTAATACATTTGGAGCAAAGTATTACAATTTTTCCGCAATTGTCATAATAGATGAGAAACACCTACTACAAGCTTTTCACTTTGAAAACTAAGTAATTATCTTAAATAACCTCATTTTTATTCATCATTGCATATACTGAACCTAATCGCAGTAGTATATTACACAAAATTAGCTAAATTAATCAAATCTTAGTTGAGAATGAATTCATTGTCGATAAAGCTCTTTTTATGGATCAGTAAATATGTACTTATTTCCACGGCAGTAGTTACAGCCGGTTTAGGTAGGCCAGATAGCAATCTGCAGTTTGCGTATTACTTTTATGACATTTGAGATATAATCCGCTCATATTAAATTGACAATATTTTTACATTCAAATATTTCCTATAAAAATACATCATTGTATCGCATTTAATTTTAAATATATGTTTATATTGAAATGGGTCCGATTCGTGTGGTACTTGATTGCATTGGTTGATTTGAAAAAGGATAGTTAAATAAAAACAATTTATGTTAAGTAGGTAGGCTCGTTTGCCTTAATCAGCCAAAGTTTTTGGTTGATTCGTTTTGTTAATTTTATCAAAGAATTTGCCGATTTAACCCAATGTTTTGGTTAAATCCAGAAAATTATTTATATTTGGTTCAATCAACCAAATAATACTGAGAAATAATTTTTGTTGAATAAACTAAATATTTTTCTATCGGTACAATAATAATATGTTATGGTTGAACCAATACAAATTTTGTTGATTCGAGAAAACATTTTTCCGAGTACAAGAAATATAGCCAACTATAAAACCTTCAGTATAATTATACACTCTCTAAATTTGAATAAGTAAAAATTTCCTAATTTAAATTTAAATTTAAATTTCCATCAACAAATTACATAGAAAAAACTAAGAGTAACTTTTGCCCAGATTTCGGGTAATTCTTCTGCTGTTACCTACGTTTCGAGAGTAAGTTTTAATTTTTACCTCGAGGGTCGTTTGACAACTCTTAAAAGTTTCCCTGG
Organism: Andricus quercustozae; assembly: GCA_932072015.1. Classification (NCBI taxonomy): domain Eukaryota; kingdom Metazoa; phylum Arthropoda; class Insecta; order Hymenoptera; family Cynipidae; genus Andricus; species Andricus quercustozae. Next base: position 12,539 of record CAKNWU010288350.1, read on the forward strand.
TAATTTTAAAGACGGCCGTGTTGATATCAAAGAGCTGCCAAACTTATTTTGAAAATAACAGATATGTATGTTATGACACATTCAAGAGAGGGTAATGTTTAATTTGTATCCATGCGTAAAGGTAAAAGCAAAAAATTACCTCCATCAAAATTTACACTTAGTTTTTTTCTGTATTAGGACACGATTTATCGATATACGCTGGAAATTAAAAGAAAAAGATTCTTCTGCAATTACGATATAGGTTTAAATTTTATAGGTATGGTTGTCGATTTATGACAATATGAACTCGATAAACTTCCTTCAGATAAAAATATAAAAATGAACATTAAATAAAAAACCCACGCCACAAATGTCTGGGATGAAAAACTTCACAAGGAGAAAATAATTATTACTGTATCCCCCCTACCCCCCCCCCTGCAAATTAAAATAATATTAAGACCTTTTGCTAGAGTTCTGTCCTCAACCCGTAAAATTTATTTGTTCGTCTTTACCGAGTTGTCACCCTCACGTCTTTATTTATCCGCAGCATTAAAAAAATAAAGAATATAAAACAACACCACGTTACTATACATCTTCACTATAATATTTCCCTGGAGTGTGCTTCTAAACACGAATCTGCAGTAGACATTGACCATAAATCTACGACATCCTCTAACCTTTTCTGAAAATTTCATACGTTTTTAATCCGAGCATTGCTTCCAAAGGCAGCTCTAAACAGGGTGTCCCAGACTCAAGTGTCCGGACTTCAATGGCTGTGTACAATTTAAAAAAAAAAATCTAAAATTTCTTTGTTCAAAATCACTTGAAGTTTTAGTTTTTGTGTTATTAAATATTTAAGGTGGACCAATCAGGAGCGCAGTATAAACAGTCGTGCGTACATGAGCTGGAGTCCAACATAGTGTAGTAAAAGCTGTTCTCCCCTCGCTAACCCTACCTCGGCGCTCGCTAGAATAACACTGCGTTAGACTCCCTCTCATGTACTCAAGACTGTTTATATCGCGCTGCTGATTGGTCCAGCTCAAATATTGAATAACTCAAAAACTAAAACTTCAAGTGATTTTTGGAAAAGGAATTTTCGATTTATTATTTTTATTTTTATATAGCTATATAAGTCCGCACACTTGAGTTTGGGACACCCTGTATTATATCTGATTCTGATTGTAAGAAATATCGCCTTTTCTTGACCTTCCTGAACCGATAACCTATAGCCTCCCTATATTCGTGCTTCGGACTCTATACATGATGAAGATGATACCTTTTTCCGCAATACAGGTAACACAGGCAGAAAGATAGGGGCATAGGGCAGGTTGAATATGGCGGCCAAGTATAGTGGATGGTGTGGATCGATGAGAGAGAAAGCGCCGTCAGTCTGATTGGCGGGGTTGCGGGGGCGGAACGCAATGTAGCCAATGAGCGAAGCTGCCCTCGATAGAGCCTACGAAATCACTGATTTTTATACTCACCAGCCGACTGCCGGCTTTTGGCTCGCCTGCAAATATCACTCCGAAGGCCGACTGATTATGATTTATCGACTCTTCCAGTTTATTCACTTCTTTTATGAGAATTCCGATTTCCGATACCCAACACACACTTTTCCTTAATCTTCTTTTCTTTTAACCAATGCTATTATGACCTTCACTATCTCACAAACAGATAAACAGAATCCAAGTCTTTCTGTTCTTAATTTCCAGAAACCGAAAAAATTTAAAGAAATTGTTCCTTTCAGTTTATATATAATCGCTTTTAGGTAGAACATTCTTAATAAAAACGAGCAAAAATCAAAATAGAGAAAAAGAAGAGAGTGTAAAATATTATGGTCACTTTTAAGTTTTATATGAATAGAAAACTTTCTGCCTTCATTCTGAGGTCTAGAATCTGATGATGGATTATTCATCAACTCCTGTACAAAAAAA